>OZ005742.1:29538262-29728825 GCA_963930735.1 Dioctria linearis
TTAGCAGCAATCAAGCATAAATCTATTTTTGTTGGTTCTTGTTCTAAAAAAAAATTAATAATCGTGAGTTTTGTTGGCTCTGTCTGCGTCTTTCCTCAATCGTTCACTGTTTCAGATTCGCACAGAGATGAGATGAATTTACGTCATCGTACAAGAAACTATCGAAATTATGCGGAATATACTACTTGAGAACAATCGGAGCACCTACAAAGAT
Organism: Dioctria linearis; assembly: GCA_963930735.1. Lineage (NCBI taxonomy): Eukaryota > Metazoa > Arthropoda > Insecta > Diptera > Asilidae > Dioctria > Dioctria linearis. Next base: position 29,538,477 of record OZ005742.1, read on the forward strand.
ATAGATTCATCGCTGGTCGTATATACTTATGATCCTAATAGAAACAAATCACAAATAAACATTAACTGGCAAGAAAATTTGTACTCGGTGGATATCGAACAATTTGATCCGGAGTCAAAAGAACGCGGAACTGGAGCTAACAAAATCTTAAGAAATTCCACCAAAGTCGAGTGAAAGCAGTATGCAAGATTTTGGATTTATACTATGACATAAAGCAAGGAATAATAAATAAGTAAAAAGCTAGAATTGGTCTCAGACCAATTCTTATGATACCCTAGATGACTGCCGGTATTTCATTTCGTATGGTCACCCAACTGTGCAAGTTTGAATTTTAAAGTAGTTTTTCGCATATATTTCTAGAACGGTTCGTCGAACAGAAAAAATGATTATAATCAATTTTATAGGATTTCATATTCTAAAGAGGTTTTCAGTATGTGATGTAAACAATGTATCACAAATAATTACGAAATTAATGTGTGATCTAAATCAGTTTAAGAGGTCGATCGAATATACAAAACAAGTACACACCTAGATAAATAATGGTCACACATTTATGTTGCCACTATGAAGCGGCGAGTGCCTAATTGTTGAAATCACAAATCAACAAAAATTTATTAAGCAATGCCATGAAAGTAGGTGAGTGCCAGTATCGCGAAATGAATGGGAAGGTTTCGGGGCAGCCTGAGTTTTAGAAAATGTCGAGATTTGAGTAAACCTTCGATAGGTAAAGAGCGCGGCGTAATTTTATAAAGTAAATATGTAGAGTAAAGAAAGTAGTAGTTTTTATATGATATCGGTGGTTTGTTCTAATAGTTTCATACCCAAAATAAATATACATTACAAGGATACATTAAAACCATATAGGACTTATCATTTTCAAGGTATATGTGAAAATCTTAAATTTTTATATGGCAACACCAAGAAATACTTGCCCGATTTAGTCCAGTTTAGAAATTATATTTCCTATTTTTATGAAAATACTATGTACAAAATTTCAGCTCTCGATGTTGACGCGTTCTCAGGTAGTGCTCAAATATGTAAACCGAATTTTTTGAATGGCAACCCTACGAAGGAGTTACCCGATCTGTCCCATTTTCGAAGTTAATTTTACTTTTTTTTTCAAATATTATCTGTAAAATATCAGCTCTCTAGGTACACACGTTCTCAAGTTATCGTGCGGATGGACAGACGGACATGCAAAAATCAAAATAACTTTTAATTTTATGCGTGGGTGTCCAATCCATTTTGCTGCATACCATCATTATTTCTAGGTATGACAAACGGAATGACAAACTTAGTATACCCTTTAGATTTCTTCTAGCGTATTAAAAAATCAAATTAGTCTTTGTAGATAAACCAGCACAGGACCGAGTTGTGTTTCTAACAAACTTATTATTATTGAAAATAATAAAAAAAGAAAAAAAGTTAAAAAGGGAATTTCCCCGGACTTGTTTTTATTATGTTTTCTAATTTAAATTCACAATCGAACTGAAATGTTATTCCTTATTTGATTTACATTACCTAGCGTCTAGACTAATAAAAATATTTTTTAAGAATATTGAATTTAGGTTGGGTGCATATGATTTCACGTTGTGTTACAAATAAAAGACCTTCTGGAGTTAAGGGGATGTGGTGACCTGAAAATGAAAGAGAATGTATCAAAGAAAACGTCGTCAGTATATTTTTACCTGTTATGTGAATGCCCTTGTACCTCAATAGTCCATAGAAATAATTCTGAAAAGTACCTAATTTATTTTTCAGATGGTCAGGCATAAATTGCAGAATTAACATGTACTTATGACAGGGAATTTCACGAATGGTGAGCTCTTCACTAGATTATCTGGGAAAATAAAATACAGTATTTATACAATCTCAAACTAAGATTTAATTAATTGAAAACGTATTTACCTGGATTAGATTTCTCCTCGATTCACTTAAAAAACACAATCTAAGCTAATCACTGACGGAAAACGATCCTACTGTTCTTCATTTTTCCAGAGAACAAAAGGGAAGCAATTGAGCTCTCTATCAAGGAAATATTTAACTCTGCAAGAAATGCCAATAAGAAAATAATAATAACAAATATTTTGAAACTCTTGTCAAAATGGAGAATTAAACGCAAATTTCCCTACTTTGGAGCCGAACTTCAAATTTTTAGACACATTCAAATGAAAATATAAAGCATAAAAAATATTTTGGAAAAAAAAAAAGATAAAAATTATTATTAAAAAATTTCAACCGATTGGAAATGGTTGTCCCAATTGCTAGAAATAGGGGCCGGAAATTCCAAATAATTAAAGCGCTTTTGTAGGCGAAGCAGACAGTCCCCGTGACAGATGTACGTATGTACGTAACGAGTAGAGAATCGTGAATCGTTTAGAGATTTTGAGAAAAAAAGGTCAAGCGGAGAAAATTGGATTGAGAAGGCACAGAAAGAACGATTTAAAAGGTACAACAAAAAAATTTTAATACGAAAGAGAACCGAAGTATTGCATTTTGCTTTCAATTAACCCTGATAAATCACACTTCAGTAGAATCGCATTACGGATACGCGGGGTCCATGTGACCCCATCTCTCAAAAAGTGCTTTCAAACTTCTACAATTAGTTCTAAAATTCTAAAAAATATATTGAGGTATTGTTTAAAGTTCTCGGAATTATATATATTATTATATTATATATATAATTAATTGTTTAAATATTGTAAAATATATGTAAAAGAAAAAACATGTTCTTTTGGGAAAAATCGTGCTTCTTATTCAGATTTTATTTCGATAAAAATACTATAAGAATAAGAATCTATTCTTCAAACTGGGTATTTTATTAAAAAAAAAAATCATTCCAACATTGCCCGTTTCAAAAAGTGTATTTATTTTGAAGATCGAAAGCGCGAAAATGTCGAAAAAAATGACCTTGCATGAAGAATATAAAAGTATAAACGGAGCAAAAATAATTATTACACAGACATTTTTGGCAAAACACTTTTTATTGTGATAATTTAATATGGAAATATAAAGGGGTAGAGTAGAAATAATTTTTTTTTCTTAAATCTTCGCCCGCACACTAACACACATATGTACGCTCCATGTTCGTAGCACATTTTTTCAAGATCATCATGATTTCATTCCTTAAATTTACTGGCAAAGTTGACATAGTGAGCCTCTCTTCCAACTGCGACCGTACTAATTCTAAAGATAACTCGCGAAGACAATCCTGAGCGCTTACTTGTATATTTTGTCCAGATTTCAGTTTCTGACATTGAAGAAAAATTCACGCATTTACAGCAGCCTGGTCCAACATACCATAAAATATCCGCATCGGCCAACAGTTCGCTTTTCTAGCGGTGAGAGAGAAACAAAAATTTGTTTGCGGTGGAGCGTCGTTGTTGTGTCTTCTACCTCCATTTCTAAATCTGAAGGGTCACTCTCGCCCGATTTCTCCGAATCCAAAAATTCACTTTCTTCACACACATGCTCCACTTCATCTTCTGAAGCTGCATCGCCTAATAATGGTCTAATACTAAATCTGGCACATGGCTTGAGCGTAGATTATAAGCCATACAAGCAAGCATTGAAAACATATAACCAATGTTCCGAAAAAAATTATTTCACTTGAAATTTCATATTTACGTTACAAAAAATTAATTTTTATAACTAGCAGCACAAAAAAAAGTTCTGTCCAAAATACACTTAGTTCATAAGGGCTCACCGAGACCACCCGGTTTTTAATGGTTTACTTTGAACGAACGCTAGACGAACACTGATGATTTCCAACCCACGCTAACAGCACCGAAGTATAGTTAATTAAACGGGGTAATGGCAGATGCTGGACCAAGGACTATTTCTAATATTAAGGGACTCTACCTGAAGTTTGGAAAAAATTGGGGTCAATTTGACCCCTGGTGACCTATTCTGGTTAAATTTGAAGTAGATTAGAATATATATATTACATATACAATATAGTATTCGTGTGTGACCTTGCTACGCCAAGTTCATGACATTATGTTTGTGAAAAATTTAGAATCAAGTTGAATTCATGAAGTGATCACAGTTTCTTGCTTTTTTTTTAATTAAAAGCAGAGGGACGAGAGATACCAAGCACGTAGGCTAGAGCGGCCCATTGAACTGTCTCTTGTTTACCTTACTAGTTTCTTGTTTTACTTTAATTTACATTATTTTATTAAAATTATAACGTTTGGAATGTTCGTGTTTTCCTCGAGTTCATGAACTCAAAAACCACGTGGCGCCCAATAGGTGTTTTGGTCACACTAATTCAATTTGAAGTGAATTGTGCAAATCCACTGCTTTCTCTATTGCTAGATGGGGAATTACAATCGGACGATAAGGGATGCGTACGAGTTGCTTAGGCCACTTTGCGTTTGTAGTACATAAACTTAAGAAAAGCCCGAACTCTGTTTGACTGCAACATGTTGGAATCCCAGCATGCCTTAAAAAAGAAAAAAAAAACATAAAAAACAAAATTTACACTCCATTTTGGACTTTCGAGTTCCTAACAGCTTTCAGAGTAGAACTTATGGCTCATCCACCCTATCTTTTCATTCCCTTTTGATTTTTAACAGTTCTCAAATAGCGGTGGAATCCTATGGAATGAATTCAGAATTTATTCAAAAGTATCCTGAACATAAATGCAAATATTTCGAAAAACAATAGAAATAAAAAAAAACATAAATCATCCGCAAAACTGGCAAATTCGGAGTAAAAAACTATAGCTTAGAGGGATAGCTACGGTATAATAACCGATTTTGATCAAGTGGAATGAATGCTGCGCTTTCAGATGTATGAAAGCAAATCTCGTCTTTGGGAAAACTCCTTTAAAGGAAAACACTGGGTTGTTGGCGATGTAGATAATAGTTTCGATGAAATAAACCATTTTCGGAAACGTATTGGCGATTCAGCTATCTCTGACTTTGAAGAAACTCATTTAGTTTATGGGATAACTACCAAGAAAGGAGCAATCATTTGGGTGATACCGAACGTCGTCCGCAGGTGCGTGGGGACTTTGGTGGATATGGTAAAGCAATGATAGGCGGCCAATTCTCCATGTTGGAAGTTGAGTGCCGATTGTGCATAATGTTTCTGATACTTCGGTTCGTAAATCCGGCAGAGATTGTTTTATATCGGGGTTTATCCGATGAAATGGTATATAAGCGTTGCCCATAGCGACATCAAGAAGGCGATCGAAGAGCCAGTTAGTGCATTTTCTTGTTTTGATTTTTATTTGACATTGTCCAAGTTCAAGTCATCCAAATTGGAAACTTTTTTCGGTTTTCAGTTTCATTGCTTGTTGCGAAGAGTTTCAAATAGACATAAGTTGATAAAAGTCGAACTCTTTTAGTATCTTGCCACAAAGTAGAAGATACATATCAACTGCATATTCATTTCCTATATATTCTACAGTGTATTCTCGTTCAACTTTTTTAGAAACCAATTGATTATCATTGGACAGTTTACAGTTCGGTACGCGATTCGTACGTACTGTACCTAGTGCATAGAGTCCCCGGCTTTGAAAATATGCCAGGAATTCAAGAAAGCCGTTAGACTAATCAGGACCGACTTCAGGTATAATATTGTCACCTGCTCCTTTGTAATTTCAAATACGTAACAAACCCCAGAGGAATCACAATGGGTTTAGAATTTGAAGCCCCATTTATGGGGTTCTTTAAGCATGTATTGCCCGAGATTTGTTCGAAATCATTCAATTCCATGAAATTTATGATTTCATCCGCAGAAAGCCCGAACAATATATCAATATTTCGTATCGCCATGACTGTAAAATAAAATTACTTCTTTCTCTAAGGACGTACACATACACCTAGAAATATTCAAGGAAGTCATAAAAATTTCTTCGATTTTAAAATTTGTATAAGTGTATGTAAAACAGCATGAGTCCGCCCAGAGGCAGATCAACTACTGTCCTTTATTTTTAAGTCCAAACCCACTTTTTATACAAAAATTAATGTTTACTGGAAACTAGACAAATTATTCTACTCACCAATAATTTTTTTATTCACAAATGACGATACTCAAAACAAGTTTTAAGAATAATTCTAAATCAGACCAAAGTAAATCACTTCAGTTCCAACTGCAGAATGAATTTTTCTATATGCACGAATTTTTCAGTTAGAGAGTTGAAAACATGGGCTTTATGAAAAACATAACTGTTTTCCGAAAGGAAAAATGTTGCAAGAGATGTGAAGAAATTCCATTTCTTCGGCAGAAAGGACATTGAAGATAAGCTGCCTTTAGGCGAGCTCATGCATTAGAGGGTTAAATACAAGACCATCATTTTGCTAGGGTATTTCCTATTTCCAAAGTTATGAACCCTGAAGCAAAGGTTATTCTTCTACAGGGCTAAGTAAAAAAAAAAACTATAACTTATGTGAGGAAAAATATTTTGTATGTGTATAAAATACAATTACATCCCTTTTTACCCCTTTTTTCAGTAACTTTTTCAGAAGACATTGAATATAGTCTCTTTCAGATATTATTAAAACGAACTTAACAGTACTAATACTACTTACTCCTTAATCCATTAAGGACCAATTTTGACTATTTTAAGCTTATATAAAATATAAAACTTTTCCATTTAAGATAAAATCTTTTTAAATTTTTGATTTTAAATCTCGTTACGTATAATATTCCTTGGCTGGTGGACTTAATAAATCACAAAAGTCACCTCCGGGGAAAATCTGCTCAATCAATGTCTGAAAATACCATTAAATTAATTTGAAGGATTTACAGGGAATTTTACTGTCACCAGTTTGGAAACTGTACGCAAATAAAGTAAAGTCTCTCTGCCTGATTTGATTTATTGTAAGGAAACACCATGAAATATTTACTGGTTGAAGTTTTATGTGTGAGGCAAGATTTTCCGGATTAATAATTTTATGGCAAATTTAACCAATTTGCAGAAGAAAATTCAATTTTAACCATTTAACTTCAGCTTTATTCCAATATTGTGGTCGTTTTCATAATGTTGCTTTGCAGACAGTGTCTCTACATCCCGTCAGACTTAATACATTTTGTGTGTTTTGAAAGCCTTGTGTAGTATATCCCCTTGTCTTAACATAATCTAACCTAACCTAAGTGTTTCGCAATGCAAGAGATGCATGAATTTGTGTGACAAAATTTATCAGGAAGAACAAGTTTTTAATTTTGTTAGAATACTTTTTGAGAATTTATATTTTTAAGGTATAGATCCATAATTTTTATTTATTTGGAAAGGGGAATGTGGGGAAGTTATATGATGGGAGGATTATATACCTGGAATATAGGTGATTTGTATATTACTTTTTATGGGAAAAAGACTTCATCTCTGGCAGTAATTCTTGACAATATTGAATATATGATAATCTTGTGGCGGTTATTGCGTACCTGTAAACTTACCTTCAGTAATTTTAAAAGTGACGACGAATGCAGCCGACCTATTAGGCAGGCAAGTAAGAATCAGCTCTTAAGGAAAAATCCATGCTGACATATATTTATAATTGTGTGATTCAGTTTGCTCAATCTTTTCACTACCCACGCGAGTTACGTTACCTCACCTTAATTCGCTTAGTACAGGAAATAGGAATTCAATTATATGATTAGACATGAATAAAATCCAAATACAAACCTCATCCATCCATCCAACCAATTTCACATTTTCCCACATTTCCACACTTACCTGTAAAATAAATAGAAAAAAAAGCAAAATAAGAAAAAGCTTATCTGAAATTAACTAATTAATTACATAAGTTTTCATATTCTAGAATTAAGAAGACAATAAATTCAGTCTGAAGGCCGGCCTGATTTTATTCGCAACTAATTTGGAAATGTTTAATATAGCGAAAGATCATATATATTTGTGTATTGTTTTGGCTTATTCTGAAGAGGAACCAAATTTCGTAATTTAGTTAAAGATTATTATATAAATGTGTACATACATAGTTTTGTAAATATATACTTAATACGATTGTTCAGTCGACAGTGGAAATTCTGTTTTATTTTTCGAAATCTATCCTGTGTTTTATTTTGTTACCAATCCTAAATAAAAAAGTTATTTGGCGCAGTAGCTAGGATCCTTCTCTGAAGAAAAGGGTCCAGTGATCGAATAGAAAATTGTTTCACACTAGTGTACTGAGAGTGACCGGATAAACAGAAACGAAGTAGAGCATTTAAGTTAGTTACTACGAAGAAACGAGATTCGTGGTCTACGTCTCTTATGAGAGATAATAGAGAAGTAGCCTTCGATTAAGAAGAGATCCAGTATAAGACGAAATGGCGGAGCAAGAAGACATCCAACACCTACAACAAGCCATCCAGCAACTACAGGAACAACACCAAAGGGTAATTGCTGCCTTAAGACAACAAATCGCTCAACTAGGAGGACAAATGTTCCAGCTGACGACTGATCAAATCTTGAACAAAGTTCAAACTTCTTTGAGACGGACGACTACTCTTTACAAGAATTCATTAGTGCTGTGGAGAATGTTGGACCTTTGTTCGGAAATAACGTAATCCTGTTACGACATAGTCTGCAGATGGTGGTTAAAAAGAAAATCCAAGAAAAGCCAAGCGGTGCATCCAACGTCTTGGAGAATATCTAACCTGGGAACAAGTAAAAGCAGAGCTGAAGATACAATTTAGGCCGAGGAAAAGTTATAAAAAATTAATGCACGAAAGTCGGAACATCAAGGTAGGTAACTTAAAAAAGATTTTTCATTTTGTCGATTAATAAATTTTCAATTAAGACGAATTAGATGAGTATGATGATAATAGACCCACGAATTATAGTCCAGAAAATAATGATAAGAATTTAGTGGATATTGTTAATATAAGAAATGACATGAAATTAAATGAAATATTCAATATTATCGATGATTTAGGATTATTAGAAGAAGGCGATGTGATATATTATAATTACAAAAAAAAAAAAAATTAAATTCGCGACATAATAACTTACATCGTAGAGACTTTAAATGCGATAATAGTGAACGGTAAATGCACAACTTCAGAAATAATAACGATTATAGAAATGTTGCGCAACAACAAAATAATCTAGGCAATTTGTCGGAACAATACAGACGAAACGACTACCCCCGACAAAACAACTATTTTCCCAACAACAATCGATCAGGACAGTATAGACAATGCCAAGTTCAGCAATCAATAACGGGCACAATTTCAATAATTACTATCACTTACTTCACGCAAAGACAAAGTAATAATTTTAATAATAACCCCAACAACCCTGGCCCAATGGAAATCGATAACATTCAACACAGTGACGTAAATTATCAAAACCACCTCGGAACGAAGATTGGCAATAATTATTCTAACTATTGATAAAACAAAATTAAGATGCCTAATCGATACCGGGTCAAAAATGAACATTCTGAAATCAGAAATTCTTGCAAATAAACCCGAAGAAAAAATAGAAAAACTCTCATCTTCTCGACTATTAACAAATAGGTTAGTCACTCCTTAATCTTGGGAACTTATGGACTTATCAAGACGTAGGTATGATGCAATGAAAAACGTTTTAATTTCCCTGAGAGCGAAAATAGATTTAGGACACAAATTATACATCAGGAGTAGGAGTCTAAAGAAAAAGAAGTCGAAATGGTTTTTAAAAATAGAAGATTTTTTTTTTATTTGAGAGACTTTGAGAACGATAGTGTTAATGACATTCTACGAAGGTACATAGAAAAAGGAAAAGTAGGTATTTTCTCGAAATTGGATGACCACAAATATAATAAATTCCAACAAATAATTATTAATCTCTTTCCACAAAATACTGGAATAAAATTTGTCTTTTCGCGACAGATATCGAAGATGAAGAAAAGCTTAATAAGGAAATATCGCTTTTTCATAAAAACGAGTTAGGCCATTCAGGAATAGTGGCAACATATGAAGGAATTTACAACCCAGACCAGAAAACAGCAGTCCACAGAATAATCAATAACTGCGACATTTGTGCCGCTAGTAAATACGATAGGAACCCCAATTATAAAGAAATTTGATTTAACAGAAACTCCTACAACGACTAACGAGATAATTCAAGTCGACACCTATGTAAATAGTAAACCTGATTTCATAAATTTCGTTGACAAATCACACACTGATCGAAAAACAATCAATTAAAAGTTAAATAAAGAAATTCGTCTTTGATAATGAGTTTAACACTAGAAATATTAGAGAATTTTGCGAGCAGGAAGGCATCGATTATCACGTTACCAAACCAAATTACCAAATACAGGGAATTCCAACATAGAACGTTTTAATAACTCTATCACAGAACGAATTAGAATCTTAAACATTGAAGAGAGCCTACCAATTAAATCACAACTGCTAAAAACAGTGCGGCCCCTTTCAAGTCCTGACTAACACAACGTAACAAGTTCCGATGAGCGGAATATCAAACAAACGGAATAAAATAATCTATAATAACTCGGACAGACAATTAAACTCACTAACTAGATGGGGACGAACTTATAAAATTTTATCCAAAAGGTGGATTCTCGGTACAATATTAATATATTATTACTAGGCAAAAATAGCTACTTCGACACGATGTCGGCTTAGACTCAAGTGACTTCGTTCACATTTGCAAAACTCTACAAATGTTTCGTCGAGATTTATAACCAAAGGTTAGTGGCCGTTATTTATTGTAGGATCATAACAGCGTATAATTATTCGTGCCAAGATATTTGCATTATGGAGAATTTTATTATTTCTTTGAAGAGAATTGATCTTATAATTATGAAGCCCGTAATCAGCAGATGATTTTAATATAAATAATAAAAAAAATATTTAAAAAAATTTCAAGTGATCTAGATTCTAGATAATTTCAGTAGTACCTACTCTGGAAAATGGGTAATGGATAAAAGGAAGAAGTGTTAATTTTATGTATATTGGTATTATTTGTGATAAATAACAGAAAAAAAATGTAAATTTACACTTTCTTGATAAAAATGTAGTAAAAATGCTCAAACCGTCGAAAATACACATAACAGTGGTGTGGTAGGTACTATCGCATTCACATTCTATATCTATACTTCGCTATTATGCTTAAAAGAAATTACACAGATAAAATCGTCTTTCACTGTAATTATTCAAAATTTTGTAGAAAAATGAGGTGGTTTCCAACATAATCAGCCATAGTGTAATTTAAATGTGTATTTTCTTACATGTCAGGTTCCAGACCATGTATACGCTGCAAACATCATACAGTTTAATTTGGATCCTGACGCAGTAGATAGAAATCAGCTATTGACGCACTTTAAGTAAAATCACATTTCCACTGAATGAAAATATGTACGAATTGCAAAAATTTACATTTTTACAAGATAATTTTACCTGTGTAAAATAGCTTTCATAAAGAATGAGCGTCCTTTCCTTGTCTGTGTGTACATTATTACATTTGTAAAAAAAAAGAGTTTCTTCCTTCTACTGTACTGGTGAAAGTGACCATATAATTACATACGAGAAAGTAATTGTACACGTCATGAAAAATCCATGTAAATGTGTATAAATAGAAATCGTCTCTATAGGTTTTGAAAATATTCTCGTAATATTAAGGTTGTTTTACGCATTTATTTCTAGAACAGTGAGTGAAACTATTAAAATTTCACAACCAATTTCATGTGTCCATATATTCCAGGATACTCTTAGGTATATTGACACTTGTAAGTTTGAAATTATTTCTAGTAGTTATACGTAAACGTGAAATTTTTGTATGGTGACTCTATGAAAGAGCTGCCCGATTGCGCCCATTTTGGTACCCTAGGTGAAATCTATAGGGTATACTAAGTTTGTCATTGCGTTTGTAATGCACAGAAATAATGGTGGTAGAGCAAAATAGATTGATCACCCGCGCATTATATTAAAAGTTATTTTGATTTTTGCATGTCCGTCTTTCCGTCTGTCCGTCCGTCTGTGCGCACGATAACGCGTGTACTTAGAGAGCTGAAATTTTCACATATTTATTGTACCAAAAGCTTCTTCAGAATATGAATTCCTATAAAACTGATTATAATCATTTTTTCTGTCCGACGAACTGTTCTAGAAATATATGCGAAAAACCACTGCAAATGTTCACATGTAATAGGGAAAATGAAATTTTTGTATGGCAGTCCTACGAAGGAGTTACCAAATTTTATCCATTTTTTTTTATTTATTTCAGTCATCTAGATCGGATCGTTCTTAAATTGTATTGCAAATAAATGAAAAAACAGATGGCTATGCAAAAATCAAAATGCTATTAATATTATCCATCCATAACCCATTATTTCTATGGATTACAAACGAAATGACCAATTTAGCACATATTTTCAAAATATTAATTTTAGAAAGTGGAAAAAAGCTTGAGAAAAATCTGGCGTTGTAGCTGTAGCGCAAGCTGTTAAAAGTTGAGACTTGGAGTGTTGAATTTTAGTTCGAACAGTATTTTTGATATTTTTTTATTTTTAAGCTAACATAATAAGTTTTGGAATGAATCTCCAATAAAAAATATTTAAAAAAAAAATCTGAAATATCTGAAATCATGTCGTATGAGTATGAAATAACTAGCTTCGAAATGTTTTCCATGAAAATGAATACAGTTCCCGAGGACTTGCTAATGTGCAACCATAAAAAGGTGTTTGCTCTTACTAGAGACATTATATAATTAAGTGCTTCCATAGATCAGGATATGGTCGAATCACAAATTTTTTTTTATGGAAAACCCGCCTGTCCTTGTAACTTTCCAAAGCTGACTACCATAGAAAAGCTCTAAATGAATTTCCTAAATTCACAGATATAACACGTTCTGCGCATATCTGCAATTTTTACTCTTTAATTAAAGTGTTTTAACTCATCAATTATTTTTCATAAGTATTTATGAAGGAGAGTAATATGTGCAAAGTGATTGTATTAAAATGCTCCATATTCGGAAAGTATGTAAAATAAATAGATTTATCATCTTTTAATAGAGTTTGTCTTTCCAGACAAAATTTCTACTATCAAAAGTTTCGATGATAATCCTGACATGGGTTTAAATTCAATAACAAGTCACATCTTTGCTCTGCTTCAAGGACTTTAGTCCTTGTCAACATTATCCATCACAATCTAAATTCAATTTTCACCTAATCAGTATATCGTTATGATATATACATATTTAGTACTTTCGAATCGATAAAGTTTTGGACAACTCTGGGGAGAATATGGTGAATTTATTACGATTTAAGAGATTGCTCCGGCCAATGTTGATGATAATAAATTAATCAATTTAATGAAGGATTCTTTAAAATATATATATATATGACATACTACCTACAGTCGAAGGGTAATTCAAAATTTATTCGTTTTTTACAAAATTGTGCTGATTCCAGTGTTGGGCAAAATGTAATCTGATTAATGATTAACAATTACAATTAACCAAGTAATCTGTAATCAGATTACTTTGTAACAGATTACTAATGTAATCCATTTCCATAATTACATAATGTAATCGATTAACGTGTAATGTGATTACAAGTTAATTTGATTACACATTAATCGATTACAAGTTAATCCCACTACATGTTAATCTAATTAATGTGATTACATTTAAGATATTTAAGATATTTGTATTCTAATTCTTCATAAAACTCCCAAAAACTAATTTCGTACGAGAACAATACTATTTTATTTCAATTCATTTCATTATATTATAATTACTTTTAAGTAATCTACAAAGTAATCTGTTACAATGTAATTAGATTACAAAATAATCTAATTATATTGTAACAGATGATACATTTGATAGATTAGATATTCTCTCATAAGTAATCTGATTGATATGTAATCGAATACAATTTAATTAGATTACTTTGTAATTTGACTAAACTGTAATGGAATTATTAATTAAATTACTGCAATCAGATTACGCCCAACACTGGCTGATTCATATAGGCAATTGTGGAAAAAAAGGATAAATTATTCATAAGTGGAAATGTGCACATACAATTTTTATTTTAGTAAATTGCTGGAAAGATTTTGTATTATGATTTTTGGGGTACCTAATACCAAAAAAAAAAAAAATTTTTTTTTCCAAAATTGTGTAATTTTTGAAGAAGGCATATTTGCACAATAGAATGAACCGATAAAATAAAAAAAAAAACCTTTCCTACTATTCTCTACTATTTTGCAAAATTGTGAAAAAAAAAATTTTTCCATGAAAATCAGGAAACTACAGTCAAGCAATTCTTCAATATAATAGAAATATTTAAGTATATAACAGGTGCGATAAAGTGACTATCTGGCTTAACACAAGCTCGCTGCATGGACACGTTTAATAAATAAACGGTCAACAGTACATGCGTTTCATCACTTAGTCGGTGTTAGTATTAGTATGTTGCACTAAACATAAACCAAACAACAGATGAAATGACATGCACAAAACATTAAACAAAATAGATTAAATATTATATAGACGTTTTTTTAAAACATGCTTAGAAACGTCGAGAACAAAATGCTCAGCCGTATTATTAACAATAATACACATGCGATTAACAGGTTCATACTTGCTAAAGTTAGACCTTGAGGAGTTAACATGCAACAAAGGTAGCCTTCTTAAATTGTGCCTACTATCACGGAAAGAGATTTTGTTAAGTAAAAATGGAGAATCTATATCCCCATTTAAGAGTTGATGCACAAACCTTATATCGGCAACCATACGATGTTTCTCTAGCAAGTGCATATTTAAAAGCTTCAAGCGATCCTCATTGGGTGGAAGAATTAATGAATTATTCCAGGGTAGGTGCCCGAGAGCAAATCGTAAGAAGTTCCTCTGAACAGACTCGATACGGTCGATGTGTATACCGTAAAATGGAGACCAGACCTGGCTAGCGTATTCAAGAAGGGGTCTCACAAAGCAAGTGTACAAATGCAATGTAATCGTGGGATACGAGAACTCTCGACACCAACGTTTTATAAAGCCCAGCATAGAAATACTCTTTGATACCATGAAGATTATATGGGAGGCGAAATTCAATCTTTGGTAACATTTGACACCCAAGTCACAAACAGAACTAACACGGCGAATCGAGGAATTCGAGAATTTATAATCATAAGTGATTGGTTTCAGATTCCTGTGGAAAGTCATAACCTCACATTTGTCGATATTGAGTACCAAATTATTGCTTTTGCACCAGTCGTAAAATTTGTGGAGGTCACCCTGTACAAGTTCACAATCGTTAATAGATTTAATCTGAGCGAAAAGTTTAATATCGTTAGCATAAATCAGGACTTTGCAGTGCTTCACAACAGATACAATGTCGTCAATAGATAGAATAAAGAGCAACGGGCCCATGTGACTCCCTTGAGGTACGCCGGACGAAGCATTCAAGACTCTAGAGAAGGAATGGCGGAAATTGATTTGGTATGTTCTGTTATCTAAATATGACTCCGTCCCATTTTAGGAATGTTAGGGGAAACCCATACTTTCCCATTTTAAACAATATCACGGAGTGAGATAACTTGTCGAAAGCTTTACTAAAGTCAGTATAGATACAATCTGTTTGGTAGCCTTTTGCAAACCCGCCAATAGTATCCGAGATGAATTCTAATAAGTTGGTGGTTGTAGACCTGCCCGAAATAAACCCATGTTGGTTTGAAGAAAGCAAATTCTTACAGGAAAATGATAGCTGAGAGTAAATGATTGATTCAAATTATTTGGGCATGTAAGATAATTTCGCAATAGGCCTATAGTTAGAAATATCATTTTTACTACCTGTTTTGTGGATAGGTATGATGAAAGAATTTTTCCACAGCTGAGGAAAACAACCACTCTCGAGCGATTTTTGGAAAATAATTCTCAGCGGGGCTACTAGGGAGAGGCAACATGACTTCAGAAAGGCTGGAGGAATCCCATTGGCACCCGTTGTGAAGTCATTTGGAAGCCCATTAATATGATCATATACATATATCCTCATGTGTAATTGTAGGGATAGTGAATGGAATTTTATGACAGTCATTCATATAATTAAAGTTGCTATTACGAGGTTGGAAATTTGAAGAGGAAAATGCATTTTCAAAAAATAAAGCAAACATATTGCAAATTTCAGACAAAACGTCACTAGCAGAATCTTTGTACCTCATGGTATTGGGGTAGTTGTCGGTTTTTTTTTCATATTAATAAACCTAAAAAAGTTGCATGGGTCACTAAATAATTTCACATGCATACTTTGAATATACTCATCATAGAGTGAAGAGGAAAGTTTGTTGAACTCATTATAGGATGTAAGGGAGTTGCTGTGACTTATTATGTCCTTGGCCCGCAAATATCCTTTCCACTGTTTATTCTTTCTATTTTTAAGGCGTTTCAGCTCTTTATTGAACCATGGCCATGACCATGTTTTAGAGATCCGCTGGCGCTCACGGGGAACATGAGAAGCGAATAAATCGAAAAGAATTATGTAATACTTAGAAACATCTTCATCAACACTATTGCAAGGCAGCAATGTGTTGAAATCAATAGAGGTAAGTCTACTAGAAAGTTCCGAAAAGTCAGCTTTTCTAAAATTGAAAAAGTATTGTGTTTCGTCACAATTTGCGAGATTTTCGGTTTCATGGCAATATGTAATTAGTAGGGGGGGGGGGGTTGATATTTATCAAGAGTAGACATTATAACTGAGCTAGGTTCAACTAATAAGTTCCCCGCGTCAGTAGAAAATACCAGGTCTAGCTGCCTACCCATGTCATTCTTAACATTACTGATTTGGCTGAGACCAAGAGATGATATAGTGTCAAGGAAATGTGATTCCCTTGTTGTCAAGTTATTAAGTGAAAGATAGTGATCGTCATCTTCATTAAGTACCCATTGTATATTGGGTAAGTTAAAATCACCAATAAGTAGTAATTCGTCAATAGGTTCCACCTTAGCATGGATAAAATTAGATGTTAAAGTAAGTAGGTCGTAAATATTTTGACCTTTGTCATCGACAATATTTATGGAGTCTGGAAGAATGTAGCAACAAATAATGTATAAGTCATATTTTAGGAGAGATAGCTTAAGAGCTATGAGCTCAATATCGAGGGTGTTGCAGAAACAAGGAAGTTAAATTTTCCTGCAATTGAACTTATATTTACACGCGAGAAGTACGCCACCGCCTCGAGCTTCCGAAACAGTATGTCTATCTCTTCTAAAAGTTTGATAAGAATTATCAAGGATTTCAGCATCGCGAATACCATGATGCAGCCAAGTTTCAGTGAAAGCAACTATATCGGAGCAAGCCGCGACAGAGGATTTGAAGGTATGTGCGGCTTTTGTCCGAATCCCCCTTACATTTTGATAGTAAAGGGAAAGCGACTTCAGGTTTTTGGAACAACGTTATTTATTTTAGCTTTAGTTCTAGGTAGGCGCTCAGAAGGTACAAATAATTTAGTAAAAGCGCCAGGAGGCCAAAGTAAGGGGTATAACAACCTGTCCTGCATATCTGCTGAAACAGTTAGGAGAAAGGATGCAACCGGTTTAGAGCTTTTACTGATTTTTCGACAAGAAATACCATCAGTCGCAATATTTTTGGACTTTAAATACTTCGATATGTCCTCGCACGTCGTTTCTGGACAGAGACGGGTGACGAAAACATTCGAAAGTTTAGGTACCGTTCTCAAAGAGGCACCAATACCATTTCCTAAAGAGGACTGAGATGAAGTACCATTCGCTACTGTGGAAGGCTCCCTCCTTTCAGTAACAATTGCACGTTTCCGGGATCGGTTTTTACGGATGCTTTGTTTTAGGATTGGCTTGGAATACTCCACAGGAATTGGAGTATTCCTATTCAAACTCAAGTCAAGTTCGGAAGATTTGGCAAACGGAAGCGGCACGTGCGAAGCCCGGACAGCATTCTTACCTACAGATAATTCCGTCTGACCACCTGCAGAGGTCGTTGTCGGAATTGATTTTTGGCTACTAGGATTAGTGTCCGAGATGGCGATTGCATTTTGAGCCGCTATGAGTTCAGTTCTTAAGCTTGAAGCGGAAGAAGGAAGATTAAAACTATTAGCTGGAACACTTGTGCGAAGATCAGATTGTGTTCTCATTTCATCTGCAATATCACCCCTTATCACTCTTGTAGTAGCGAGATCGTCGGAAATAGTGGTAAGTTTCGTTTGTAGTGGGGAGGAAACGGATTCCTGACCAAATAAGTTCTCAATAGAGCTAGGAATATCATTAATATATGTCTTAAGGTCGTTCAAGTGATTGTTTAAACTTAACGACAACTCTTTGTAGTGTCTCGAATGTGTGGAAACATCCATGAAGTTCCTGCCGAATAATTCTGCAAACTTACGCAGATCAGAATCTGAAGACTATGATTTGCCATCCTTTAAACATTCGAGTAAACAATCCAATTTGGATTCAAGTGCATCAAGCCTATAATGTAGAGAGGCAGAATTGTTCGAATTATTTGAAGCCGTAGTTAGTTTATCGACTTTACAAGACAGCTCATCAAGAACCTGAGATATAGATGAAAAGTCGGAGGATTGTACTGTTTGCATCACTTTTAGAGAATTTAGATTATTGGTCAGGTTGTTAGTGTTGTTTAGTAATTCCTGCAATTGGCCATTATTACATTTTACTGCCATTAAAATATGAGATAACGAAATTTTCTTACATTCAGAGCAAAAGTAGGAGAACATATTAGCAGAGAGGCGGCTAAAATTGGAGAAACCCACGTAATCATAATGAAAAGATCTGCTACAAATTCCTTGGCACTTGATTAGAGCAAGATTACTATCAGTTAACTGACAATTATTATAACAGCAACCATCCAAGCTTCAAAACTACATGCAAGAAAATAAATAAAAAATCGAGAAAGGTTACGGTACAAGATTTGTGTAAACAAGCTTAATAAATTGCAGTCCAAGATGTAAAAATAATTGTGCGTGGCGCGTGGCTGAAGTGTGATGGTTGTCCAGGGATTTTAGACCAACAATACTGATTGAAGTCTTCGTGCCGAGGGGGGCTGCGACAAGACTAAGCTAATAGCATTAAAAAATAAGATATATGGCGCGGATTAGTTTTGAATCTTTCACAGATAGGTGGCATGAAGAGTCAGATCTTGGGATCTGAGGGTTCTAAAATAAAAACAACACAAAAATTAAAAGTGATACAAATTGTTTTATTGGTTATTACAGAAGGGTATTCATGTAAATTAATGAAAATAACATCAGAACAACCGATTTTGTTGGACCCACATTAAAACACGTACGGAGCTACTGCTGGGTACCAACGAACTGCTCAATGGCTACTAAAAATATCCACGTGTGGGCTCTGGAAGGCGTCTATCGCCACCAGCCCCAACCATCTACTCGCTCAATAGCACGGCGGCGAAAACCGTCAGAAGTTTTTGCCACACCCTGTACTAGGCGGATCACGCTGGTATTGCTCGGCGATAATTTAGATGACTAGGTGGGTGGAATTTGAAAAGGGTGGGGTGGTTACAGATGCATAATATCATCTGACTCCATCGCGCGATTCTCAACTCTAGGGTTTCACTCTGTGTGGGTGTGTGTGTGCACAAAACGTGTGTGTATGCGTGTATGCATCTGCGTACATTCGTTCAGATGTGTGCCCAAATATATTGTAAAAAACGAAATTTTTGTGTGGCAACCTTCCGAAACAGTTGCCCGATTGGTCCCATCTTCGATCTTAAATTTCCTTTTTTTTAAAAAAAGTCCAATGTACAAAATTTCTCCTCTCTATGTCGACACATGAGGCAGTCCCTAAATATATAATGAAAAACTAAAGATTTGTAAGGCAACGCCAAGAAAAGGTTGCCCGACTTGCTCCACTTTTGGACCTGTATTTGCAATTTTTATGAAAGTTCCGTATACAAAATATGAGCTCCCCACCTTGACGCCTTCTCAGGCAGTTTCCAAATATATAATGAAAAATCAAAGTTTTGTATGGCAACATCAAAAAGGGGCAGCTCGATTTTGTCCATTTTTGAACTTGTATTTGCAATTTTCATGAAAACGCCGTGTACAAAATCTCTATGTCGACACATGAGGCAGTCCCTAAATATATAATGAAAAACTAAAGATTTGTAAGGCAACGCCAAGAAAAGGTTGCCCGATTTGCTCCACTTTTGGACCTGTATTTGCAATTTTTATGAAAGTGTCGTGTCCCAAAAGCAATCAATCAATAAAACCCAATAATTAACCGCGATAAAACTTTCTTCGAATAAAACAACGCTCGAATTTCGTGCACGTTATAAATCTTTATTTACTAAAACTTGACCTATCTTAACAATTACTATGTACGCCGCACCGAACGGAAACTTGACACCACTTTGCAACGCGACGGCTCACTGGAAGAATAGAATATTACAGGCACTCGCCAGTCCAGTCATTGGTCTTTTATGCACCAATATTCGGATGTAGACTTTACTTAACAACGCGGATGTAAACAAACGACAACAACCTTGCCGTTTGTTCTACCGGTTGCAGCACCTGAGTCGCTCAGTAGTAAACAATCGCTTTATATAATAATTACCATGCGAAGGTTAATTATTATTGTAATCGTCGATTGCTCCACTAAGCGCACATCGCAGCCAGCTGTTAAGCTAATCAGCAAAATAACCGACAGTTGCAGAACAGTACAATGCGACGTTACTGTTTAGCAATTGCTAATTATTTCACTAAAATGCGCCCTTGGCTGCTGGAAGAATCTTCCGTATATTGGGCCATCACATCCCTCCCCCCTTGGAAAAACTAGTTTCCGCAGGGAACTAGATCTGGAGAGTGAAACAGTCTTAATTAACAACTGAGAATATTTTGTTTCTCGTTCGGTTCAGATTGTTTACATTTTCTTTACATACCTACTATCTAAATTGTCTTATCTTCCTTTTTCATTCCTTACATTTTTTATTTTTACAGCATTTCTCTTTTTATTTTCTTCTTACATTTAACTTCGATACTTCCTTTACATATTTAATTTCTTTTTTACTTTTATCTCATTTCTTTTTGATTGTGTTCTCACAACATCTCTATTTTCTCTTTTAGTTTATTTACTGTTTTTTTTTTTTACTAATTAACAACAATATAAATAACTGCATACTTGTGTTTTGTTTACATTCTTCTATTATATTTCTTTATTCTATTTTTTTACTTCACATGTCTTTTACTTTGAAACTTTTCCCACTTATCGTAATAAGTTATTTATTTCTATTACATTAAAATTGTATGTACCTATTGGACAAGAATTCATTAATTCATTTACACGTATTATCCCGTTAGAAAACATTGCTTACTACCTATAGGTATAATGACAAAATAACAAAAATAACAAAAATTACAAGTTTTCTTTTTACAAGTGTTTATAGCACTTATATATAACAAAATTACTTACACAACAATTCTATCTAAGAGTATACTTTCTACGGGTGCCCAAAACTTCTCTAATTACAATACTATGGCTACTCTAATTGCACCATCTGCTTTCCGACGAGGGTAAATTTACTGTTTGCAGGTTTGGTATTCTTGACATGATGACTATATACTGGCCTCTGCTAGCTTGGATAACCTCTGATTTATTGACCCTTTTGATGGTTTTCCGATGAACGCTCGCACTTTTCACTTTTCTAACGTTTCAAACGGTACACTCTTTCTGATAATGCTGCTGGCACTTGATCTCCTTTAAATTTCAAATAAGATTTTACGGTGAAATGCTACTTTATCCCATTAATTATTTGGTAAGAGTAATTTCATCTACATTGCATTTCAGGAAACCATTACATCAGTTTGTAGGTTTTAAGATGTGATCATCATTTCAAGAAACATCTCAATGGAAATCGTTGCTCTGAGGGTCGGTGGTAGGACGGACTCATCAAAATGGTTTTTTTCAAAAAAAATTTCTTTTAAGTACGATGGAGTTCTCTCAATTATATTGAGAGTCCACGTGTACTTAAAGATTTGTTTTTTTTTTATATCTCAGGCTGTAGATTAGTAGGTATATATATATTACAGACCTCTCAGTATTAAATTATGCTCTCAGAGTTCCGTCAGGTTTCCTGATTATAGCTTTCCATTAAAAGTTTATCTAAGATGTAGCTATATTTTGGGACTTTTTCACTGCTGCTCCAAATTCGGTATCTATGGAGATAATATATGTGGACTTCACTGTTACAAGAATAGTATATATCTTGTTCATGTTCAAATGATTATTTCACTCATGTTCCGAGCGTAAATTTTCCGTGGATGTAACTATCCGAAGCTCAAAGACACCAGCGTACATATCCTTATCAGCTGCATCTTACTAATTTCTCGTTCTTCGCTCATACCCTGAGCTGCAGTAATGTTGATCCGTATCTACTATGGTTGATATATTCTTTCACTGATCCTTTCGTTCTGCTACCGCCTATGCTCTGGAAGCGTTGAATATGTAGATTTGACGATCTTACCTATAGTTATTTAAGCTTTGGCAACCACTTTTATTTTTCTCAATTCTACTATATACTAAAATATATGTTTTAAATCTTTTCTTATAACTCTTGTTCAATTTAGCATTTTTTTTTAACTCTTATTATATATTTTTTTTTAAACTTCTCCTTAAATCTCTTATTCCTTTTAACTTTTCAATTTTTTCTTGACTCTTATCTTTAAAAATCTCTTCGTTTATTAATCAACATTTTTTAAAATATTCTTTTCCCTTATTTTCATTACTCTTTGGGTTTTTTTTATCTTTCTTATGCCTGATTGTTAGCTTTACATTTCTAAGTTTAAATCTTTATTAATTATCTTCACACGTTTCTTATTCTTCTAACTTTTTCTTTTTTGGTTCTTTTTCAAATTTCTCTTTCTTTTACATATCTTATTTATTTTTTTCAAAAAAAAATCTCTATTTCTTCCTTTTTATTCAATTTCGTTCTCTTTTAAAATCTCTATTTATTTAAAATTTTCAAATTTCCATTATTCAATTGCTCTCTCTCTTTTTTCTTAAGACATTTCCTTACCTTTGTACCTTTTATTTTATAGATTTACCTTACATTGGATCCACTTGGTTACCTTTTTATATCCTTTCCATATTTTCCGGCTCATTTTAAACTCCGCTCATCGGATTTTTTTTCTGAAATTGGAGGGAATTTTTTTGACATTTCTGTGGTTAAGCTCCCCGATTCCTGGGTCATAACCGTTACCTACCTTGTATAGACTGGCCAAGCTAGGCGTGATATTCTTCATATCGGTCCTACTTCGCACCGGTGCTATCGTACCCGTTTGCAAGCTATATTTTTGTAGCTTTACTTTACCTTTTTGCGGCAAGATCCACTGAGATCGCCGTCGGCTGTAATTGTTCTTATGATTCCATGCAGGTCGTCTGTAAAATTTGCGCGGTCCTATTTGCCCGTGCGAGGAATCAGGATTTTTTACAAAATAGGCTGTTGCATTGGCGATTCTTACGAGTGCATGGTCATCCTCCAGCCTATTTCTACTGTACCCTTTATGTTCCGGTTGTATCCTCCCCTCAATAAATTCGTCGACACTTACATTATGAAATAACGCACTATCATAAGCTGTGGACAAAGTCTTCTCCCATAATTGTGCCCCGAATGGCTCCTCCAATATGGGTTTACTTTTCTCTCTCTGTCCTAAAGATTTTTTTGCATTGCTTGCTATTTTAATGTTATTCTCCTCTATCCTGGCCTGAAACGGACTTCCTTGACTGCTACTTTGCCAAGCTGTGGGTCCCACACGTGCACAAGCTGCAACACTTTTACCAGAGGCACTTGCCTCGTTGCCTTTTCCAGCACCTTGTACCCAAAGTTTCCTATTTAGACAGTCAATAATAACTCTGTCACTGAGGAAATCCATTCCAAGGATACCATCAGCTGGAATCGAGTCGGTATCACCAATGACGTTAAAATTGCATTCTTGCTGACCGTTGTCTATGAACAACTTCGCCTCACAGGTGCCTGTGGAACTCCTGGTAAATCCAACGAGTCCCCCAATTCTTATTTTCTGGTGTGTATTTATAGCTGTATCTCTTTTTATTCTAGCGCCCTTGATTAAGCTACAGGTGGAACCAGTGTCAATGAGAAGTCTAAACTTACCTTCTAACGCTATGTCAGATGGCACTGTGATCACAAATTTACTTCTTGAATTCAATTTTTCACTTTTTTTCTCTGCTAAATATTTCTTAAGGCAGTTCTCCGCGTAGTGGTCCCATGTACGGCAGAATTGGCAATAAAGCCCCTCTCTTCCTGAATGGAGTTCATCTTGAAGGCTAGCTGCACAGTTTGCCACTCTGACGTGATGAATTCGGCAATTGGATTCCTCGTGTCCATATTCCTGACATTCAGTACAGGAGGGTACTTGTTGGCACTCTCCCGCAAAGTGTCCACGCTGTCCGCATTGAAAACACTCAATAGATCTGGGAGGTGTTCTCCTTGTCGAAGATGCTTGGTATCTTCCTGATGACACTGGCCCTGTTCTGTGTAAGAATGGTCTCGAATTCTGTCTAGGCTTTTCGCTGCTATATTTCCCCGTTGCCCATCTGTTTGATGCATTTTCTGTGCTCGGCTGTCGGTTTTCTTGCCATATTCCTAATTCTCTCACTTGAAGCCTTTTGGCATCCTTTTCAAAATAACTGGCTTCCTCTCTCACTTCTTCCAGTGACTGAAATTTACGCCCTGTAAGGTACACTTGCGTGAGTCTACTCATCACACCCGCTTTGAAAGTAGCTACAATATCGGCCTCCAACTCGGTTAGTAGTCCCTTCTCCCCTCCCGGGTATTTGGCCGAGACAGCCTCCTTAATTTGATCGCGCAGTTCTTTCATTCGATCTGCAAACTCCCTGATGTCCTCTCCAGGCCTCTGTCTACATGCCAGCATTTCAATCCGCAATTCACTGAAAGATTTTCTCGGCAAGTATGCAGTTTTTATCGCTTGCTGCAAAGACTTGAAGTCCTTCGGCTCCTGAGAACTTATCAGGTAATATGCATTATCGGATAAGCGGTACTTTATGCATTTAATCAAAATGCTTTGCTCCGCTGGTTCCAGCCTGTCGTGCAAGTCCTTACTGCAGCTGAGGAAGCGAAATACCTCCTTTGGCAACTTTGGTGTCCTTTCTCCCGAAAACATGGGAATATATTTGGACACCATATCCATGATTTTCTCAAATGTATCTGCCATTTTTTCCACTTTTACAGATTTCTTATATTTTAACTTTAACACTTTTTATCTGCAAGAAAGAAGCATTATCCTAAACTCAATCACTCAATCAATTACTTTAGGCTGAAAAGTAAATGGAGTAGCTAAAATTAATGTTAAATAAATGGCGAAGCCAAATGAGGCTTTGCACCTATTCAATTAACGTAATATTGTTTAAGAAAAAATGGAGCAGCTAAAAAAAAAGCATAACTCCCAAAAATAATAAAAAAATGGAGCAGCTAAAAAAGCATATCTCCCAAAAATAACAAAAAATGGAGCAGCTAAAAAAGCATAACTCCCAAAAGTAAAAACACAACAAACACAATACCTGTATTACAGCAACACTTAAACTTTTACCGGCTGCGCCAAATTGTCGTGTCCCAAAAGCAATCAATCAATAAAACCCAATAATTAACCGCGATAAAACTTTCTTCGAATAAAACAACGCTCGAATTTCGTGCACGTTATAAATCTTTATTTACTAAAACTTGACCTATCTTAACAATTACTATGTACGCCGCACCGAACGGAAACTTGACACCACTATGCAACGCGACGGCTCACTGGAAGAAAAGAATATTACAGGCACTCGCCAGTCCAGTCATTGGTCTTTTATGCACCAATATTCGGATGTAGACTTTACTTAACAACGCGGATGTAAACAAACGACAACAACCTTGCCGTTTGTTCTACCGGTTGCAGCACCTGAGTCGCTCAGTAGTAAACAATCGCTTTACATAATAATTACCATGCGAAGGTTAATTATTATTGTAATCGTCGATTGCTCCACTAAGCGCTCATCGCAGCCAGCTGTTAAGCTAATCAGCAAAATAACCGACAGTTGCAGAACAGTACAATGCGACGTTACTGTTTAGCAATTGCTAATTATTTCACTAAAATGCGCCCTTGGCTGCTGGAAGAATCTTCCGTATATTGGGCCATCACAAAAGTGCCGTATACAAAATATGAGCTCCCCACCTTGACGCCTTCTCAGGCAGTTTCCAAATATATAATGAAAAATCAAAGTTTTGTATGGCAACACCAAAAAGGGGCAGCTCGATTTTGTCCATTTTTGAACTTGTATTTGCAATTTTCATGAAAACGCCGTGTACAAAATCTGAGCATTCAAAGTCGACGGGTACAAGTCGACAGTTTCAAAATATATAGTGAAAAACTGCAGTTTTATGTAGCAACATCAAGAAGAGATTACCCGATTTAGACCAGAATTGAAATTTTATTTATTATTGCTATAAAAATTCCATGTACCTAATTTTAGATCTCTACGTCAACGCGTACTCAGGCAGTGCCCAAATATATAGTTAGAAAAGAAATTTTTGTGGCAACCCTACGAAGGAGTTGCCCGATTGGTCCCATTTTGGAACTTAAATTTACATTTTTTTCAAAAACGCCGTGAACAAAATTTGAGCTCTTCAACACCAAGAAGGGGATGCCGCTTCCAATTCTTTTTTCCCAAAAACCTTGTTCGGACAATTAGGAACATTTACAAAATCAATTATCCAAATCGGTCCTGTCGTTCTCGAGTAATACGATTACCAACAAACAGCATTTCATTTTTATTTATATAGGTTTTGATGTTTTACGAAGGTTTTTTATAATGCAGCTTTTTGTACAAGTATACAACAAAACTGCAGTTAGTGTGTTTAAATTATTTTTCAAAATAATGTCATTTAAAATAAAATATATATCACTTTTTTTTAAGTTATTTCAAATATATTTCATGGTACCGCTTAATGACAAATTTTGTACGAAAAATATGTTCAATACATTTACAAATTCTTTTGTTCTTTCTTTCATGGTACAGAAAAAATCATAAGGAATTGAATCGGCCTTGCGCATAGTGGAAAATGAACGCCCAGTCGGAGTTATGGTCACAGGTGGTATAATTTTCAAATGGACATTTAGGCATCCTTGCTGCAGATATCAAGAGCCGTCAGCGAATTGTTAATTATTTTATCTTCAATTCGGCGCCGCCAGATCTTAACTTCATTGATATATAATTTCCGTATAAAGGTGTAAGTTTCAAAGAATTGTCCACACGATGCCTCATCTAAAATTTTCAAACATGACAAATATGACAAAACGATGCCACTTTTCAAAAAACGGGTCTCTAGATGAGTAGTGAATAGATCAAGGTATGATTTGAAGATCTGCGGTGTCTTATATCTCACACTTTAATTAAATTGCTTAATTATTATTTATATCCGCGCTTCTCCCATTCTTCTCGCATCCCTCCACAATATAAATTACTTCGTTACCACTGTTTTACGTATTCGGAATAATTTTTAGAGTGGTTTTTTATATGTGGTTTTGGAATATATTTGTGATATGTTAGTCTAGACTTTGTTTTCTGTGCAAAAGGATTAAAACAATAAAAATTAAGTAATAAAAGTTCTATTCAAATAAAAATTAAATTACGAAGAATTGTTTGCAATCGAGAATCCAGATGGATTTTATAAAGTGGTGTCTTTGGAAAATCATATTGGGCCCTTTTAGAACACCACACGATAATAATCTTCGATTGTGTTAATCATTGCATTCAACCGTTTGGTTTAATGAGATTCAAGCCTTGCCTTGGCAAATAGCTTTCATTTTTTGAAAAACCGTCTTGAAACCCTCTGTCGCTTTCTTTCCTCTATACACAAGTTCATCCTTTGTAGCATCTAGCGATAGTTTCTGTCGCGTCTTGATTTTTTATTTGCAAACCTGAACACAACGATAAAGCACGATAAAACCCAATAGTGAACTGAATAAATAAAGAAGCAGAATCAATACTTGAAAATCACGGTTTTGATGGCCCAAAGCAATTAAAAAGCAGCAGTTAGCGTAGCTCCATCCATCCATGATGAAATAATTTCCAGAGCATCAATGTCTCCTTGTGGCATAAAACGTTTTTCTCTTCACAAAATTCAAAATTTCATTTAGGATTAGCGCACTAAAAAACGTTCTTTACCTAGAAATACCAGATAAAATTTCGTCATCATTTACGAATGTATTTCAATTACTCCAAAATTAGATTTCAATAAAAAAAAAAACGAAGTATAAGTTTCCACTATTTTTTGTATGCTTAATTACAATTATAACTTACATCGTTTCTTTCAAACCGCGGTCTTTTACAATAAAATCGACTGATATCATCAAAAAGAAATGTCCTAAGACTTTGATTTCAAATAGCGTTCGTACAATTCAACATGAACGCACTAGAACTGATTCAACGTTGTTTACATTGTCCGTCGAAATGTTTCTAGTTTAACTAAATTAAGGTGCGTTTACTTGGAAATAATTTGCGAGAACTGCTGCGTCACTACTTCAGAAGTAATATGTGGCAGTGAATGTCAGTGCTATACAATGCATACAAATTTATTGCTGTTTAATTTGTATCGCACCGATGTTAAAACGAAGAATTGTTTACATTCGATCCATGGGAGGTGTTTCAAACCCCAGCCCCCATCGTGCGCACGGGCCAGGTTAATTTTTCAAAATTTCCTTTTCTATTCTGCTGGCAACAACCGAATATTACATGCTAAATAATATGGTTGTAGAAAAGTAAGATAAGCAAAAAATTTCACAGACAGGGTGGGGCATAAATCCTAATCTCTTGTATTTAATAATTTAATTTCGAATCGTACAAATAAAAACCTCAAAAAATTCTTCTATTCCTTCTATAAATGTCTTTATCACAGCCACTTCTAATACATATTTTGCGAAACCGACGAGAAATTAAATGTTAAATTAAGATGCAAAAGTAAAGATTGTCGAGGAGGTTAAACGATATTTTATACAGGGAATATGATATAACTATAGTAAAGCAAATGTGAAGTACATAGTCAGGAGCATTTGCGTAAGTACAACATTTTGAAGTAATATTCAACTTTTAGATGAATCTAAGGAAGCGACCAAATGTTGTGTTTTAGGGAAATAGTGGTTGTCAGTAGGAGTTAGTTACTTACCACGTAATTCAAGAGAATGAGCTTTTTGAAAAGGGCAAATGTTAAAAGAAGGTTTATTCTTGAACAAAGTTCTATTTCTATTCACTTAAAACACAGGGCAACTTGTAGGTTTTATATTATGCACCTAAAATATTATGTACTATATTATATTATGTACTATTGATGTACATATATATTGAAAGCTACAGAAATTTAGAAAACTGTCCAGTAGCGCACCAAGGGGTTGACTTTGCGGAGATGATATGTGTCCCAAGTCCAAAAGGGGTCGGAAAAATAGCCCTTTAAATTCGCGTCCTGAGCCCATTGTTAAGTAGGAATATATCCTACTGTAACTTGTTGTGGTTTCTTTGCGAAGAAACCGTATGACTTAATTTGTTGTTAATGCCGTACTGCTTTTATTCTTCCCGGCAGCGACTGTAGTAGCTCTAATGTGAGAGTAGTTGCGTGGAGTAGCTTGTTAAAGCACAGCTCCTGGTTTTAGTACGGAGTAGCTTGTATAAGCACAACTCCTGGAGTAGCTTGTTTACGCATAACTCCTAATTAAAACGAACTGTTTACTGCACGACTCACTCGACTCAAATCGACTGCTCTTTATTCTTCCATTTCTTTGCTTATTTATACAAGAGTAATCTTATTAATACGGAAATAAATGAAATACTTCCGACCCAACATTTTGTATATAATAGTACAAAGTGTTAGGTCATATGCATTTAATTTATTTCTGTTTATAAATAAATCGCGGCACTCGTAGCTTCCGTACATACATACATATATTTTTCTCTGACTAGAGTCGTACTGAACGTTCCGTCAGTACATTATCGCATTTGTTGTTACATACGTACATACATAAATCTTGACAAACGCTTGTTCATCGTGATATTAATGATTTACATACATACCTACATATATATCACTTTCTTCATATACAAATCGTGAACCATCATTTGGTCACCTGGGTTCTACCGCTGGCGCAAGGTATCGTATTACAACGTGCGAATTCTTGCGCGCAGGGTATTGCGTCACTCAATCTACCTTAGTTATTTCCTCAACTTGTTAAGTAATTGGGGAAGGTCAGTAACGAGTGGAATTATAATTTAATGAAAATGATGTAGGCATGTATGTTCATTGAAAAATGATGAAAATATGTATGCTTGCGTTTGCTAGCATTTCTTTGATAATTGTTGTAGGTATGTACATATGTTACAATGCTTACTTAAAATTGTGGGTGGAGACATGTATGTAACACCATCTACCCATCCTCAATACGAACTCCTTTTTTGAAGATATTGAATTTCAAGTTTTATTTACTAAATGTCGATATGGGGACCATAAGACCACTGATTTTTTTATCTTTAATAGATTAATCATAATTTCATAAACAATAAAACACATTTATTGATTTACTTACAATCCACGCAATTTCTGCCGTTTTTACAAAAATTTAAAAGGAAACCTAAGGCTCATGCACACATATGAAAAATATATGGGAAAATGGATATCCAGGATAAGGATGATATTCGTTATCCTTGAATATCCTGGAAGACGTAATCTTAATTTTATTAATATTTTTCTACCTTATATTATCCACATATCAAAATTTCAACTTGAGATCTTAACGGAATCTGCTCATAATAAATTCTTAGTTTCTTGAAAATTTCTTGAAATTTAGCAAGTAATTATCTGTGGAAGTAGTGAGAGTTAAAATAATAACCCTCCGTGGGGGGGGGGGGGGGGTCCATTTACCCTCCCCTCGGTGTGCCACTGAAACTATCACACCATTTGTGACCATCAAGGAGGATGACGGTGCAAGTTTTTTAATTTGTCATGTTTGCATTTTCATGAGTTGAGATATGGTAGCAAACTCTTTTTATGACTATCACTGTAACTGTTTATTTAGTACACTTGCTTTATTCGTAACATACTTTGTAAAAAGAAATATATGCATAAGTACTCGTACTATTTTGATTTAAATAAAATACCAAAAGGATTTACATGGGACTGAGCTTGTAATAGTAAATTGATTTACGCTCGCTTAAAAAAGTTATATCCAGATTTCTTCAGTCAAATTTTTCAGACTTCTGTCCTTTCCTATCCAGTGGAAAAAAACAATATTATGAAGTAATTTTTATAAAAAGTATGCTCCTTATCTAGTTTTAATCTCTCGAGATTCAAGGTAATATTTGATAGTATTAGTATTGTTACGCGCAACAAAGTGACATAAGCGCCATCTGTTAGAAATGGAAACAACTTTAGGTTAGTGACATCTTAGTATACTTTGGGTACGGAGAACGAAGTAAATTATTTGGATTGCGATAATTAGAAGTACCAGTACTAGCGATACCTAAAGAGTTGATAATTATTTGTGAATGTTATAAAATTAAAAACTAAAGCTAAACAAAGAAAGAACTTTTGAATTATATCTGAAATATTATGTTTTAAATAACGAACTAAAGCCATTCTCGTAACAACTGGTGTCAGAAGTGAAATACTT
This sequence comes from Dioctria linearis, assembly GCA_963930735.1. Taxonomy (NCBI): domain Eukaryota; kingdom Metazoa; phylum Arthropoda; class Insecta; order Diptera; family Asilidae; genus Dioctria; species Dioctria linearis. Next base: position 29,570,106 of record OZ005742.1, read on the forward strand.
AAGTTCGTGAAATAAAGTGGTTGCATTTGACTTAAACAAAGTGTGAAATTGACTGAAATTTTGTGCTTTACGTGAAGTCTCTGGAAAATAATCTAAAGCAGTTGGACGCAAGCTGGAGGAGCTTCGAGTACAGGATTTGAAAGTGGAGTTGGGCAAACGGTTATTATATTTCAAACGGCAGGCACAAAGAATGGTTTAGTCGAGCGACTTAGACAAGCTTTGAACATAGAAGGGACGAGTCCTGCCACATTTATTTTCGAAGACAATTCGCAAGAGCCTGAAGCCGAAGAAATGTCGGATATGAGTATGGAACAACTATTGCGTGCTTTAATGAGTAAATTGGAGCTTTCAGCCCTACAGATGAAGAATACTCTTGAGAGACAAGAGCAATCTCTCTTAGAGGAACAAAAGAATGCTTTTGAGGAAGAAACGAATGCTTCTGAGGAAGAAAAGAATGCTTTTGAGGAACAAATGAATGCTTTTGAGGAACAAAAGAATGCTCTTGAGGGACAAAACTATTCTCTAGAAGTCTGTTTGGACGATCAAAAGAATGCTCTTGAAGAATAAAAGAATTCTCTAGAAGCCCGTTGGGATGAACAAAAGAGTTCTTTGCAGAATTGACAAGAAACCTGTTTGGAGGAACAGAAGAATTTTCTTAAAAATTTATTAGCCGAGCAAAATGTGAAAATTGAAGGAATTCAGCAGTAAGTGCTGGAAGTTCAACAACAAGTGTCGGAAACGCAACAAAATGTTATGAAGAAGCTTGACAACTTTAAAGCAGATTTGGAGAGGATGAAGCATCGACAACCATGGCACGAAGGAACTGAAATATCCGGTGTAGGCAGAATGAAACTTCCAATATTTGGAGGACAAAATTCGTGGCCTATTTCCAAGAGGCAATTTGAGGCATCTTCCGAAGTAAATGGATGGAATGATGCACACAAAGCTACAGCTCTGGTTTTCGCACTTCAACGTCCCGCGACAAAGCTATTACAAACTATACAGATTGGAAAGCAACGTGATTACATTTCACTAGTACAGGCGATAGAATTACGTTATGGAGATGAGCACATGCAGCACGTATATCGCCTGCAGTTACGCAACAGGATTCAAAAGCATGGCGCGTCACTACAACAACTGCAGGCTGATGTGGAAAGATTAGCATATCTTTCATACTCTAGCGTAAATGGGGATTTCCTTAATGAAGTGCAACAGAAGCATTTGTGAACGCTATTGCAGATCAAAATTTACAACAAGCAGTAAGGCTAGCAGGAAAGTAGTCAACAGCAGAAGCGGTAGCGTATGCATTAGCATATGACTCTGCCAGACAAGCTTCTCGGTGTGTAGTACGCGTGAGAGAATTTTCGGTGGATGAATGTACTTGCAACAGAATGCAGTCATCACAGAGCACTCCTTCACGTGATATTCTTCGATGCTGGAATTCTAATACACCGGGACACCTCCAAAGGACTGCAGAAAACTCCGACGAATGGAAGTGCCAGAAGAAGTGCAAAGATATCGAGTTGGGCAGCAAACTCGCAGCAGAATGTCGTCATCAGAGACCACTACTTCGCATGGTCACCTTCGATGCTGGAAACGCGGACGAATGCAAGCAACAGAAGAAGAAAGTGGAAGATGGCAAGCTAGAGAGGAAGTTATTCGTGGAGAAACTAAACTGCAACCTCATGACTTTAATATTCCACACCGCAAAGGACGTATCCACGGAAATGCAGAAGCCTTTTCACGACGTCCATGCAATCCTGAATGGAAACATTGCAGACAGATGGAAGAAACAAAAAGGTGTCGATGACTACGATAACGATGACGGAAGTCGAAAGAAGAAAGGAAAGAAATCCAAAGACGAGGATAATGAAAGAAGACAAAGACGAAAAGCAAATGGTCTAAGGATGCTGATAATGATGACGGTAAGGTTATAATGTAGATCGGAAAATGTAAAGACAAAGGTAATGATAAGAAGCGCAAAGGCGGCAATGACAAGGACGACAACGTCGATAAAAAAGGCAAGAAAATTGAGAGCAAAGGAATCAAAGGCATGATGATGAAGATGATAAGAGACGAAAGAAAAATAAAATAATAGAAGAGCACGTCAACAGAACATTAATCGAACATCTAAGGAAGGTAGTCAACTATAATCATCGCAATTGGAATCGAAATATTCATATATTTCTAATTGGTTATATATCAGCTGTTTACAATACGACGGGACAAAGCCCACCTAAGGTCATATTCGGAAAGGAAATGCACTTAACTAGCAACCTTAGGTTTGGTATACCCAGAGGTGAACAAAATTGCCAGAAGAGTACGTGACGGAGCTCAGACAACGATTAGCTAATGTGCACGAAGCCACGAGACGTTCTAAAAAATAACCACAACACTGGGAGAGATCGTATGCAGTTCATTATCAAGCCTTCCTAAACCTTTCAGTAAAAACATTTTTGATTTTTGTCAACATAATAAATTTGCTTTTATATTTCAGCAAATAATTAACAACAAAAAGGACAGCCATATACAGGGTGTACTAAAAATAAGTTTCATACTTTAAGAATCCCACTATCTTGATACGATATGATTTGATCTTTAGTAGATTTAAGGAATACAAGTTTAAGACTTATTATTTATATTATATATTATTATTATTGCTACGTATTAGTTAATCCAAATCAGTGTTCGCTTATTCTGTATCCTAGGAAATTATATGTAAAATAAAATCGTGTGCATGATCAAACAAACAGTTTAGTTCGACCGAGAATTTCCAAAGATTCAATGCTGCGATAGAAATATTACACAGACATTCTGCCGAAAATATGCAAAGTATGATATACAGAATGGTACAGTGATGAACAGGAATCAATTATTTCTGTTCGTCGTTACCTTGCTCATGAAAGATGTGTAAGTTTATATGCACACTATAAAGAATGCGCATTGCAGTCGGATAGAAGAATAAGTGTATGCATGGGATTCTGGTAGTAATATAAAACGCCCTTGTGAGGTTCCCCAGTAAGACCTTTTTCATCTTCGGTTGCCCAATACCTTACCTTAAAATTTCAATGATTCCTTCCACTATGAGTCAACTAAAATAACCAAGTCATATGCAGCCTGCAATATCAAATGAAACTTCAGGAATTTGAAAATTTCAAATGAAGGTAGTCAAGTGTTCCAGAGTTTATGTCATATTGGCCATCCAGTATAAATGCAAAATTAGACATGGTTACATATATGCCATATTTAAAAAAAAAATAATGCTTTCAACAAATTAAGGAAGTTCAACTACTCTACACTCTGAAAAAATTATTACAAATTAATTACCATTATTATGTGAATTAGTGCCGATTCAGATATTTTATTTGGGATAAGCTCTATCCAATACACCTACAAATATATAGTTAATAAAATGGAAATATATTTGATATATTCTATTCCCTTATTGCCTCCTTGCATCAAGGTGGATCCACCCCGAAACAAAAAAAACTTCTTCCTAACAATAATAGGTCAAGGATTATTTGTTACAGCATAATGTTCCTAATACCTTGAGAGTTTTGTCCTGGCATTTGCTACAGTTGACACAAATTTCAGCTCAGTCTCATATACTTATCTGAACTAATCGAGAAAATCAAAAACAAAATTCGTAGAAGGACATACATACATACAAGGTTAGTGTGTGCAATACATAAATATTTCGTGTTTTTGCCAGAAATGTCAGCTAGTCCTAATGATTTAATAAAGCCTTACAAAGCCATCATGTTTCTTAAAGCTGTAAAGCTTCTTAATTGGAATATAAAATCCACAAAAAGAGATTTCCTTTTGTATATACATGCAATTAATCCTGGAATTGTGTCACAGTATTGACGCCCCATTTTATCTATTAGACCAGTAAAAACTTTAGCCACGGCTGTCATATGATCATTCCTACATCTCTTACTGTCAATGGCAACTTTTTTCAGATGGAAAAATAAATGATAAATTGAAAAAGCATTAGCTTTTAATGAAAGACACGAAAAACGAATTTTGAGCCGAGAAAATTCACGTGCAGTTGATGAAGATAAATTTACGATGTCATTCAATTTTATGAAAAAAAATCAGGAGGTGATTTTTATATCTTCGCTTAAATTTAAAAAAAGCCATTGGTCATTCGATGATTTTCAAGAATGAAAAAATAAAAACAATGCGCTTAGATTTAGCACGTATCTAAAACTTGAATGACTTGGGGAATAGAAGAATAGAGAAAAAATAAAAAATTATATGTGATGGGTGGTTGCAAATGTGCCATTTAAAAATTATGTAAAGTTAAAATATAAAAGAAAATTTCATTATACCCTAGATGATGAAATCATTGGTATACTAAGTTTGTCATTCCATTTGTAACAATTAGAAATAATGATGGTGGAGCAAAATTTATTGGACACCCACGCATATTATTAAAAGTTATTTTGATTTTTTTAAACAATCTTTATCAACCCACAGATCCCTGACTAAAAATCCTTGCGGCGGAAAGTACCGTTCGTGAAAAAAGAGTTTTAGGGTAGAAAACGGAAATGGATTTACATGGGGTTTTTTTATTTAGAATGAGTGAATGGGAAGCTTTCTGATGGGGTAAAATTTTCTTACGTTTGGGGGAGGGGAAGGTAACTACCACCCTTGGGGTTGTCCTATTTGGGCCGTGTGTGATATGAGTCGATAGCTGAGAGTAGTGAGTTGAGAATGATCAGTCGAGATTCGAGAATCGAGTAAAAAAAGTAAAAAAGTTAAACTAGTTAAAAAAAAAGTTTAAATGGTAAAAAAAGTGAAAAAGTTTAAAAAAAGTTAAAAAATGTAAAAAAAAAGTTAAAACAAAATAACAAAAAGTTAAAGTTAAGTTAAATCGTGATTCGAGAATCGAGATTCGAGAATCGAGTTAAAAAAGTTATACAAGTTAAAAAAAAGTTAAAAGGGTTGAAAAAAAGGTTAAAAAAATAAAAAAATTAAAAAAGTAACAAAAGTTAAAAAAGTTTAAACGAATATAAAAAAAGGTTAAATCGTGATTCGAGAGACGAGTTTCGAGTATCGAGAGCCGAGAGCCGTGAATCGAGGTGGAAAGTAAGTGTATATAATTTATGACTAAAAGGTAGGAAATGAAATATATTAAAAAAACTTTTAAAATAAATAACTTTCGTAAATAAATTTCACTAAAAAGTGAAACATTTTTTTTTCTTTCTCAATGATATACACTAGAAAATTTTGGTTACAAAAAAAAAAATGAGTATTTGCAGTTAGACAATTGTAATTATATGTAGTTACGGATGCCCAAACTTGTAAGATTTAATCTGAGTTGTAGCATTTTTTATTTTGCAATGAAACCTTTCTTGTGAGAAAGAAAAAAATAGTTTTTACTTTTTAGTGAAATTTATTTACGAAAATAATTTATTTTAAAAGTTTTTTAATATATTTTATTGAATATATTTTACTGCATGTCCGTCTGTTCGTGTGTCTGTCCATCCTTCCGCCCGTCTGGCCTTTCGTCCATCTGTTTGTCCATCTGGCTGTCCGTTGTCACGATAACTCGAGAAAGCATATATTTATGCGGACTGGAAAATCTTTAATCCGAAAAATAATCACATCATGAACCGCTATTACTGCACAGCCTCCAGCACAACAATATTTATTTGCTGTCTTATATGTATATATCTAGTGTAGACATGTAGCAGCTTACTCTCTAGCATATAATTTTGTAGTACTTATATCAAAATACAGCATCGCACACATCTGCAGAACCATTGTCCACTAAGAATAAAGGCCAGATGTAAAAAAATTTAACCTAGCACATCATCAATTTGTCGTCATGTAATTAACCAGGGACAGTTAGTTAAGTCAGCTATCGTCAGCACTCAGCTTGTTATCTCGGATAGACAATCTAATAATAATAATAATTTCGTACTGAGCGTGGTTTTTGAAATAAAGTTAAATTTCCATTAATTGAACTGTTTAATTTCTCACCCATATGTTCTAATTCGTTGTCACATCGCGAATACTCTCGCGATTGTACACGGATCTTACACGATCAGTAATAATTTCATTACGTAATCGGAATGACATTAATAATGAACGTAATGCTGTAACGATAATCAGAAATGATGTTATCCTGATTTTCTGATATTTAGGCATCATTATACATTACACATAGTGGTGATACTGTCATTTATAAGGACTGTGTAGTGTGGGCGGCTTCATTACTCACTTCATTTCTCAGTTCGCTTCTAATTTTTGGAGAAGTATTATGTAGTTTAAATCTGGATAGTGACAGCGAACTTTTTTGTCCTCAATCTCCTGCCGCGGAATGCACTGAGGATGAGTACATTATGAAATCTTTTTTATAAAAACAAAACAAATAGGAATTTAGCTCAGAGAAACTGTTAACCATTTATGTGAAAATAAAACTAAGTTCTAAGCTAATTCCTTTCAGCAGAACAACATCGGAATACTTTTCACTGTTCCAACTTCTAAAATTATAGCAATGCAAGCTTTTTCGTGACGTTCCATTATATTAATTTACACAAGATAAATGAACTTCTGGCTGTACTGAAGCAAATACTTTCATTGTCAATTATAGTGTATATGGTTTCAGCATAATGACAGAGAAATAACAGAAGACTTTCGGAAGGTCCGTTTTAGACAAATGAAATTTTGCAGATGGGCTTTTAAAAAACAAAAATAATTTTAAGTTCGAAAACAGGACAAATCGAGTAATTTCTTCGTGGGGTTGCCATACAAAAATTTCGATTTTACTTATATATTTGGACACTACCTGAGAACGCGTCTACGTAGAGAGCTGAATTTTTGACGTTTTTTTATAAAAATAGTAAATATAATTTCAAAATGAGCTAAATAGGGCAACCTATTCTTGGTGTTGTCATATACAAATTTAGTTTTTTTTACATATACTAAATAAATAAAAAGATTACTCTTTTGGACTTTTTACCGGGTTAAACTTAATTTTGTTCAAGAAAGAATTTTTTAGGATTCTCCGGTATATAGCAAAAGCTAAAAAAATGTTTTAATTTGTTATTTCATCACACAATTCATTAATTTTTGGTGACAAGTTTCAAGTCTTGGTTTGACTCATCAACAGGTCCCAAATACCGAAATTGGGTGATTTGAAAAACAAATGAAAAAAAAGAAGAAAGAAATGAAAAGTTGATGAGTCAAACCAAGACTTGAAACTTGTCACCAAAAATTAATGAGTTGTGTGATCAAATAACAAATTAAAACATTTTTTTAGCTTTTGCTATATACCGGAGAATCCCAAGAAATTCTTTCTTGAACAAAACTACATATACTGTGAAAACGATCAGTCCTAGACGTTTTTATTGCACTGAAAAGTTCTTCATAATATGAAATCCTATGAAATTGGTGGTTATAATAATTTTTACAGTACGATGAATTGTTGTTATAGAAATAGATCCGAAAAACCACTTTAACAATCAAACTTGCATACAAAATTACATAAAGGTATTCATCTGGTCTACCAATTCCAGCTTTTTTACTTGTTGCTATCTGCGTTCTGTTGAAAATATTTGTTTCAGAGTTCTACAAAAGCGTGGATTATAAATGCGAAATTCCTATAAAAATAGCAAAGTTTTCACAGAGAAATAATACTTTTATTAAAATTTTGTTTGGAAAGTTTTTTAAAGGGAAGGTAAACTGTTTTTTTTTTTAATTTCTTCAGTTTTTTATTATGCTACATGGAAAGATTCTGTCAATGGAAGAAAGAGCTAAAATAACGGCATATTCCATAAAAAATTAATTGCTCAATAACGGTTATCCATAACTTTTCGGGATTAGGTTAGAAAAACGGAAGCATTTCCATTCATGACTAACATACAAAATTGAGACAAAAAAGCTTGATTTTCCGCGAAGTTCGCAAAGACAAACTACTTCCTTCTCAAATCGTATAAAGCCTGAATTTGTCAGTTACAGCTCGTCGTTCTAAAGACGGCCGATAATTCTGTTTTCAAAAAAGCTGTAACAAAAGCACCTCTTATTGCATCGCACATTGAAGCCAGATTAAAATTTGCTAAAATGCATATGACTTGGACCATTGAATGGAATAAAGTCATCTTTAGTTATGATAAGAAATTTAACCTCGATGATCCTAATGGTTTCTCGCATCACTAGCATGATAAGAGATACTACGAAGAGGTAAAAATGAGCAGACATTTTTGGCGGAGGCAGTGTGATATTGCTGTGATGGATTTTGTGCTAGCGGAATACAATAATTGCTTGGATACCAGGAAAGATAAATACTGCAAGGTTTGGGTAGAATGGTAGAAGTAATGATGGTGGAAACGGCGGAGGATTTATGAGGTGAAGACACTATATTTCAGCAGTATAATGGTGCTGTTCATACAGCAAGATCTGTAACAGAATGGTTTGAAACTTTGAACATCAATGTTTTGAACTGACTTACTACTTAATCTCCACAGAAAACTTATATGGTATCATTCCCAGGCATGCTTACTGGAATGGGGGGCAATACGACACCGTACAGAAAAATTTAAAAATTAGATTAAAGCGGCCGGGGCTTCAATATCAACCGAAACATAAAAAACTCACGAATTCAATAGCTAGCTCAAAAAATGGAGGCGTCACGATCACTGATCATATTGCTTATTTAATATTTTACTTATTTTGAAAATTTTTATGAAAATCTCGTTTCTAATTTGTTTAATTTTTTGTTTTCAAACTCTTAATTCTAAATTACCATAATATTAAGATTAATTTGAATAAAAACAATTGTAATCAAATATTTTTTGTTAAATTATATTATTTATTGTAATGTATCATAATTTCTAGAAAATAAATCACTGTTTTTATTGGAATTTCACTGTTCAAAGTGTTTGAGTTTAAAATATCGCACTCACTTTTATCAGTGGCCTATTTCACGAACTTACAAATTGTAATTTACAGGTGATTTTTAACAAAAATTGTAGATAAATATATATTTTCGGTTTCACAAAATTTCTGTGCTACAAATTTGTAGTTGTATTCTATAAGGGGAAATTTGTAGGAATTTCTCACTTTTTGTTTCATCAAAAGTTATTTGTAGTTGTAATTCACAAGCTACAAATTTGTACAAATAGAACGAAATTGTAGATTTTTATTTCACTGAATACATTGCAGTTACAAAAAATGCTCAGTACACGAGAATATTTCACAAGTGAAAGGTGCTGTGTAATATTCTACCATTTTTTTTTCTTAATTTCCTAACATTAATTTCAATAAGAAAATGTCCTTGAAGCATCGAACACATAACACCAGTGATAGTAGTGGAAATGACGATTTTTCTTTGATCCTTCGCCGAAAAGTATATCGACCTCGCGTTAATTATAATTTATACGATCCTTTTGAAATCAACGAAAGGGTTCGTATGAGCCGTTGTAAGGCAGAGCAAATAACTTTAATTATTGGACCACAAACTGCACGCCGAACTGGAAAAAGCTTTTCATTATCTCCTACCCAGCAGTTTCTCACAGCATTACATTGGCTGGACAGCACCATGGAATTGCAGATATGCACGGTATATCTAAAAGCACTCTATGCAGATGCATTCACCGCGTCTGTACAGCAATTGTGGACTTAATGTTTAATAGCATTGTTGTTGGCCTAGGGAACATACTAGTATATGTGAAAAGCTCTTCAATATTGCTGGTGAGCATGATTATTGGTACAAGTGCCTACTGAATTTTGTTGCTAACTATATATCTTCTAACATGGCATGTCATCTATGTACGGATGTATTGACGGGACGTTAATTACCATAGATTCACCAAACGAGTTTGAATCTGCAGATAGGCATGGGAAACACAGCATTAATTGTATAGTACTATGCGTCCCGTCTATTCCTTCTATAACGCATATGTGAATTGCACAGGAAGTGTGCATGATGCAAGAGTATTGCGAAGAAATCCACTTTTTCCTACATTTGAAGATTGGTTTCGACCTTTTCCTTATTCGGTACTACTTGAGCATACCGCATATCTATTAAAATAATGGTCAATTACTCCAGTTTTAAGGAGCTCAACTCCACAAAGTGATCGGTATAATCGAGCACATGCATAGTTCAACGAGGAGAGTAATAGTAAAACGTTTTCGAATTTTAAAGGAAAATTTTCCATGGCTAAAACATTTACATTTGCAACCTCGACAAGCAATAAATGTAATTAAATGCTGTATTGGTTTAACTAATATTTGGAGGCAAGAAACAGACTCTAATCAAAGTATAAATAAGGATAAGTAGAGACAGAGGCGAACAAAATTGGGAAATTTTCCGTGTTTTTTAGACTGAAAGAGGTAATCTCATATATATTTGTCTTTTGCATCAATGGGGGAAAAGAACTTGGCTATGCATTATTGTAGTGCGACTGAGACGACGAGTTAAAAACAAAAATTGAGAAAACGTAGGATTACCCGAATGATAAAATCTTCTTGAATACCTTCAAAATTATTTCAAACTATTCATAATAATGTACATTGGGTAACCCTACCTCCATTTGGCAATAAAAAGATAAATTTCGCAATAAACAACGCACTAAAAGGAGATGTGAAATTTCAGTCAAATAAAATTCCCCGAATCCAGAATGAGATTCTCCCACTTGAGCAAAACAAATGAAAAGAGAAAAAGTGCTGTTCACATATCATAGGATTACACTAACAAACATTGGATTTCTGCGAACAACATTGGGAAAGTCGTGTTTTCATAAAAGAGCGGGAGCATTTTATGAGCGTAAAATCAGAAAACTCCGCCCATTCTCTCTTATTTACGAAAATAAATAATTTGCCATTCCATTTCGTTGCATGTAATCTTCGCATTCACATTTTTTGTCTTATTCGTAAAATGTTCAAAGAGTGTTTGATTTTTTTTTCTCTTCCTTCCTTCTTTTTCTCGCCGTGTACATTTAAATGGAAATCAATCGGAACACTCTTCTGTGTCCTTTCTTTTATTTAGTTATTCTTTGCTCTAATTTTGAATTACTTTCTACCACAGAAGAGGAAGAAAACTTGAAAGATTGAGATGATGATAATTCCAATAATTTACATGGAACTGTAATAAATTTTTTTCTGAATCATTCTTCATAAAAACTAAATAAATACATAAATAACAAATGAAGAGTTTTATATATGTATATATGTCCTTAAGGATTTTTGTTTTTTTAATAACTACTAAAATTAAAAATATTTTCCTGCACAGCTGAATTTCGTTCTTCAATCTCTAGCTGCCATCTTTTTTAGGGTTCCGTACCCACAGAAACGGGAGTCCTATTACTAAGACTTCGCTGTCCGTCCGTCCGTCACCATATTGTATCTCATGAACCGTAATATGTAGACAGTTGAAATTTTCACAGACTGTGTATTTCTATTGCCGCTATAACAACAAAGAATAAAAATTAAATTAAATTAAAAATTAAGAAACGTGATTTTTTCGGCGTTTTTTTCCTCGTTTTATTCTCATTCATTATTATTATCAAAAGTAGGCATTTTTTTTTCACATGTCAGCATTATTATTATAATTTTTTCAAATGACAGTAATATTTTTTCATATAACGCCTACTCTCATTTGAAAAAATAAATAAAAGGTGTTAAATTTTGTACGATGGTACGGAACCCTTAGTGCGCGAGTCCGACTCGCACTTGACCGGTTTTTTTTTCATCGTCTTCACATCTTTCCATCCTCCTTTTTTATTTTCTGTTGGCTGTCTAATTAAAAGGAATAATACCTTCTTTTTTTGTCTTCAAGCCTTTGATGCAATGATGGAGAAGAGAAAAAGTGGGAAATGGCTCCTCAATAATCTCTTGTATTTTTGGAGACTCTTTTTCAATAATATCAATTACGATACTATCGAGATCTGTAAAAATATACTTAGTGCCACCTGCTGAAGCCGTTTTCTTCGCATTATCTACTTTTATCTAAAATTAATTAGTTAGTTCTACAGGGTGGGCCAAAAGTCACCATGGGGTTTAAAAATTTAATAACTTTTTCGTTTATATATTTTTTTTATTTTTTTTTTTTTAGATTATATAAATAACATCTGGAGAATAAATAATGGAGAGATTCACAACTGAACAAAAACCAGAATAATAGAATTTTATTACTTAAATCAGCGATCAATTATTTTAACGCAAAGAGCACATCGTTGCCATTTTAACGTCAGAATTTCGCCCTCTGAAGCCATGATTCGTTGCTTAGTTGATCGTCACCACCAACATGGCACCATAAGTGATTTGCCTCGAACCGGTAGACCGCGTATAATTCACACTGCGGAAAATATTGAACGTGTAGAGCAAAGTGTTAACGAAACACCAGAAACATCTACCAGAAGGCGTTCTGCTCAGCTAGGGATGTCTCGTACGTCACACGTCACTACGGCGCATTTTAAAAAAAGATTTACTGTTATTCCCATATAAGGTGCAATTGGTGCAAGAATTGAAACCCGCAGATCATCGGCAACGTCTAAATTTTGCAGTTAAATTTCAACAGTTGGCTAGAAATGAAATCAACTTTATTGAAAATCTGATTATGAGTGATGAAGCTCATTTTCATCTGAATGGCTTTGTTAATAAGCAGAACTGTTGGTTCTGGGGTTCTGAAAATCCAAGAGCCATTCATCAACGCCAATTGCACCTCATTAAGTGTACAGTATGGTGTGGCATTACATCTGTAAATATCATTGGGCCTTACTTCTTCGAAAATGAAGATGGAAGTGCTGTAACCGTAAATGGAGAGCGGTATCGGTTTATGATAGAAAATTTTTTACGTCCTGCTCTTAAAAACAGACCTGAGATGTGGTTTCAGCAGGATGGAGCCACTGCCCACACTGCCCGAGATACAATGGCACTTTTAAGGCAAATTTTTGGACAGCGAATAATTTCAAGAAATTCGGAAGTTAATTGGCCAGCGCGTTCGCCAGATTTGTCAGCAACCGACTATTTTCTTTGGGGTTATTTGAATGAGCGAGTATATGTGAACAAGCCCGAGACAATCCTTGAACTCAAGGCCAACATTGTTGCAGAAATTCGAGCGCTACAGCCACAAATGTTGAAAGATGTTATGGAAAATGCTCTAAAAAGAGCCCATCATTGCGAAGCTAATAACGGCGGTCATTTAAGTGACATTATTTTCCATACTTAGCGTAAAAAAATTTCCATTTTGTATATTTTATAATCTAAAAAAAAAAAAAAAAAAATATATAAACGAAAAAGTTATTAAATTTTTAAACCCCATGGTGACTTTTGGCCCACCCTGTACAAATAACAATATATAGCAAGAAAAACTTACCTTTGACCCCCTTTTCATGTTCTGCCACACAACATCGCGAAGGTATTTCAAATTGTTTTCTTTAAAAATGCCTGACAGTTCAAGGCATTCAAAATAGTTTTCCACTCACTCATTTTTACTTAATGGATTAACTCGTTGGATAATTTCCCAAATAAAATATCTTTTCTATCCCTTATTAGAGATGCAAGCACCATTTTATTTTGCTTCTTCAGATTTTGCAATTGGTCCTCTCTCTTTGAAATTCACTGAATGTGAATAATAAGTCAAAATTTGTAATGGATACTTATCTTTATTTCATTTTTCCAATTTGTTGCTCGACCTCACTCTTCCGATGAATTGTTACAGAATGACAAATACAATAGGCCTTTCTTGATTGCGATAAGCTTATAGCCGGCAGGGGTACCAACCAATGAGATAGAATCGGATGACTGAGTTCGATGTAATAACCTAACATGGCATGGAAGCAAATGAATTTAACATGTTCGAATATGTGCATTATACAAGTATTCAAAATAACTATTATTAACTAATACAATTGTAAATGTTTATCTAATCCTAAACATTCACAAATTTGTTAAATAGTTATTTGTACTTTGTGAAACAGAAATTCACATTACAAATTTGTAATTGTGATCTTCAAGTACAAATTTGTACTTGTAATTTTGTGAAATAGGCAGCAGAAATCATTCGAAATATTTTAGGATCGTTAGTATAGTAAAAGGAATTCGAATTATTCAAGATCAGATAAACATTGGCCCTCACCAGAATTGTTATATATTTATACCGGGTGTTTCCGTCGTTGTGGTGGTGGTAGTCCAGAGAACAGGAGGTGATAGTATTCACCTAGAAGAACAAATAAAAACTTGTGTGGTAGGTGGTCGGGGGAGGGGGGAGGGTTTGCATCAACCCTTTTGGAAATTCTGCTAAACTTTCACAAAACAGCGTGTGCTGTGAAGTGCTCATTGTATGCAGAACTTCATGACTTTTCCAACGATTGCTCAGTCAGCCCCACCACTTCTCCTCTTCGGAGTTCTGGTGGTCTAAAGTAAGAATTTCGCATTTTCTTACCATTTTTTGAACTTGACTTTGAAACCAAAACTCCGACTGAGTAGTCGAAAGGCCATGAAGGTCTGCATACAGCGAGCGCTTGGCACCGAGCGTACACCCTGTATTTTTTAAATATAGGATGTTCTGTGAAACACTATAGCGCTATAGCATAATTTCTTAATCACCAAAATGCTTCATGTGGACCCCCGTCTCCCTGCCATACGTTTTAATTCGTCTAGATGAGTACTATCATCGGAAACACCCTTTATAATAAGAGAAAAGACAATTGATAAAAACCGTAGTAAACGAAATAGCTGTCAGAATGTAAGTTATAATTTTGAAGCCTTACTGCATTCCGTAAAAATACCAATAGATTGTTTTTGTGGTTTTCCATCTTCAATAGCAAATACGCGGCATTGGAAAATTCCAACAAATTTGTCGAAGTAGACTTACCTTTCACAGGAAAATTTTGCAGAGGAAATACACACCAAACTCTAGGGTTTTAAATATCTTAGCAGTACAATACAAATTTGGCATAGGTGACGTCTGTAGTTAATAATGCACACCTGTTACTTGTCCTGTGCAAAGGAATAGTTACAGAAAGCTTCCATTGTTTCAGAAAAGCACCCTCAAAGACAGTTAAATAAAACAAAATTATTTTTCAGGAACCAGATGAGTCAAGCAGCAACCTTGCACAAGAGTTCCATTAAGGTTGAATGAAAATATAGCGCCAAGAGATTTTCTCGGTTTTGATGCAGCTATTAATCTGCGGAAGTAATCCGTGACCTGGTTTAATAAAACTGAGTGACAACGCCCACGTAGACCATATTCGACGGTAAGGTCAAGGGTCACTGCTGAAAAAAAAAATTGTGCACATGAATTTTAAGGAAATTACTACTACATGCTTCCGTAACGTGGGCTATGATCATGTGCGGGTATAGGCGAAACCATTCTCGATAATAATGGTTTATCATTCATATTTGATTTGAGTTTTGAATAATTGAGTAATACACAATCACTATATATATTGAACAACTACTTCATTCTGGAAAAATAATGAACAGAATAAAAAAAATGTGTTATTGCGAAAAGTTTTTACGCGATGTAACGATATTTTACTAAGTACCTTAAAATATACACGATTCCTTGAACAATTAGTTACAGACTGGCTGTACCAAAAATACTTTCAGGAAAATAAGGCTAAGTCAAATACTTGAACAAAACGAGGTTGATGAGACAAATACAAATAAATATTTAATTAACTCAGAAGTTCTTAAAATGCCCTATTGAACTTGAGTATAATAACAAGGTCCTGATGATAATGGGCATACTGGCGATACTTTTAAATTTGAAACTGACTTTGAATAAGATTAAATTCTCAAACAAGTTTTAAATTCAATTCAAGATTTTCATGAATTTCCTTCTCTACAGTAAAGGGTACTTTAAAGATTGTTGTAGGGGGACTCATAAATATTTCATATCTGAAGAATTATTTATGTAATAATGTTTCAAATGGCAAATGCCAGGGGATATCCTTCAATTGCTATATATGCATGTACATCAAAAATGGAAAATGGATATCTATATTGAAGTTACGTTTGCACGTGTATGTACTTACTGCACATAACTACCGTAGATACCGTAGAAATGTGACCTTCTTCTTTACTGAATATGCTCAAATGAATTTCTTTATGTTTTAAATAAGAGCAATTCGATAATAAAATCATTTTCCAACAACTAATATGATATATTCGTATTTAAGTTCCATTGAACTCTATTGGAATATTTAAAAACATTGTTTTCTCAACGCGATCTACATCTCCACGCATGGTTAAAAATTATAAATATTCTTATTGAATTTCCAAATTTTGACCGAAACTATGTAATCCGCTATTCCAAAAATGCCCAGATATTGTTCACTAGTTAAATTGAACTATAAATGATCTCCGATCTTAAATTTTTTAATGATGTCAAAAAATTCGTATTTCGTAATTATATTGAATAAAAGTATATTGCCACACAAGATATATAAGTGTACCATATTTTAGCTCAATAGCCTAACGTAAAGTTTTTGAAATTTCGAACAACGATCACATGATAGCTATGAAGCTGCAAATTTCTTCCGTTTGAACGGTCGAAGCTACGAAACTTAGAAGATCGAAGGTTTGTGATTCGAATATTCGTTGGAAGCCCTAATAGATATATCGACACATATTTTACTATTTACTACTAATACCTTATCCACGTGAACAGGCTAAGTGCATCGAGATATTCTACTACTATACATTTGGAACTGGGGCGAATTTAAACCGAGGTGGAGATTGTTATTTGATTCTGCATACGACATTTGTGTTGTTTTGAGTTATTTTTTTTTTTAAGTGAAATTTTATTTATTTACTTATTTATTAAAACATTAATTATTTTTTACACAGCTTAATCCTAAGACTATGCCTAAAAACAACTAATGTTGTTAGCCCTACTGCTATAGGGTCATCTGAGCTTAAGTGTGGAATTATACATTCAAATTTTCAATTAGACACTTCTATCACCCAAGTAATCTTAAGTGTAAAAACTTTTAACTAACTCCCCAATTAATACTGCTTGCAAGCAGGAATAATTAATTATCACAATAATTCGGAAGCACAAAGTCCCTAAACTGTTCCCTAATGGTCGCGGCTCATCGCAACAATTAATTTTGTAACCATTTGCTCTCCCCTTGATAGCAAATAATTTCATGACGTGTTTTTTCTGTTTTGTATTTTGTTCTCATTTTAATGGTGAACAAATAATCTCGTGATCTATTGCCTGCAATTTATGATGATCATTGAAATTGGCATTTTTTCAATTTTTGACTTAAACAAACTTCGTACTTCTTCTTTTCTCTTTTGCGCGCCACATGATGGCCTCTACCTAAAGTCTCCAGTTCCGGAAAAAAGCTAAAGAAACAAAGCCTTGAATTTAACACCGTAAAAAATATCTATAAGGTTACAAAAGATTGATTCTGCCACTATTTCTATACCCTAGATGAAATATATAGAATAGGTATACTTACTTTGTCATTCCATTTGTAAAGCATATAAATAATCACGGTAGAGCAAAATGGATTGGATTTAAATACGAAAGTGGGACGAATCGCGCTCTGTAAGGTTGCCATACAAAAATTTCGTTTTTTTTTTTCTTACATATTTGGATACTGTCTGGGAGAGCTCAAATTTTATACACAGCATTTTCGTAAACATAGTACTTGCATATAGTTTCAAAAGTGAGCTAAATCGATCATCCCCGTCTTGGTGTTGCCATACAAAACTTTGGTTTTTATACCCTAGATCAAATCTAAGGCGTACCTATAGTAAACACAGACAAGAAATACCCACATATCAACTCTAGTATCACATACAAGAAATATCCAGATATCGACGCTAGTACCTGAGACAACATCTAGATGTGCAAAACCTCACAAAAACGCGGTCTAACTAAAACGAGCTAATGGCCCTCTAATAGAAATCTGTACACATTCTCTCTCTCTCTCTGACTGTATTATGCCACATAAGTTCTTCGCAATGATAGCTTTCTTTGGTTGAATTAAAAGTTAAGAGGAGTTAGTACCTACATTTGCAAGTTTCATACATTTTTCAATGCGAATTTCTGGCAAACTATTGGTGGCACAATAATGATTTATATCTTAAAATAAAGGTAACGAAGACGTCTAGTAAATAACGTAGGCAAAAATTAAAAAAGTGTATTGGAATGGAGATATTAGATCGGAAACTTGTAAAAAATGGTAAAAACTGAAGTTTTTTAAATCAAATTCCTGTGAAAAGGTATTCCCATTTCTTTAGATTGTGACTATTTTGGGAAGATAAAGCCTAGATCTAGCAAATAACGTAGAGTTTTTTTTCATTTTTAGTGGCGTTTTTTTTTAATTATTTGACTCTAATAGTACTTGTTTTTCTCCCGATATTTCACAGACTAGAAATTGCAATATTTCGTTGAAGGTGGTTGAAATACAAAGCAAAATAGTATATTTAACAATTATGTCTATCTTTTACGCTAGATGTCTCCAATGTGCTTTTGGTCTAGGTCTAGGCTAATTTTATATGATTTTTTTTACTTTCAGGACACAAACCTTCGTATAGTAAATTTTATTGTCTACAGGCTCGCTGGTATCTAAATTTACTCTTAAGCAAGCCATACACGATTCGTTTTGCCGTGCTTTTACCGTAAAACCACGGCAAAACGGAACGTGTGTGGCGAACACCACGTTTTGAGGTTCTGATATGTACGAAAACCTGAATTCTGGTTATGCCAGAAATCTTTCTCAAATCGTGGGTAAAACGTAGGCAAAGCATTAAGCAGACCATACACGATCCGTTTTGCCGTGGTTTTACTGTTTTGCTCCTTCATAATCAAAGTTAACTTAATAATAAGCTAAGAAGTAGACCAGATTTCTGAGTGTTTTACAATTAAATGTACACGCAAGAAAAGGAAGAAAGAAAGAAAAAATATCAAAAAAAAAATCAAACTCTCTTTAAAACTTTTATGAATAAAGATAAAAAATGTGAAAGCGCAAATTGCATGCAACGAAACAGAATGGAAAATATTTCGTTTTCGTAAATAAATGTGAAAAAGGCGGAGTTTTCACGTTTTACTCTCATAAAATGTTCCCGTGCTTCTGTGAAAACCGGTTTTTGCTGAAATATTGTGAGAATTATTATTGTCACTACAATATGACGGCAAAACGTAATGAAGTTGTTACGTATGTCTGGCTTTTTCTTGATCAGGTTTTAGGTTCTTTCTTATCTCCACTAAAGCGTGGTTTTTAAACCGACGGTAAAAGGGATCGTGTATGCTGAGTACTGACTCCTCTTAAAGAGCTTTCAAAAAGTGTTCCGGATTTATGTGGAGTTTTGCAAATCTAGTTGTAAGTTGTCTCAGCTAGTACCAACAAAGTGATGTATGAGAAGAGCTCATAGCAAACCTCAATAACTCACTGATCTCGGCTAAATATAGCATGGGTACAAACCAAACAATTTTTTCAATATAGGCAAAAAATTTAATTTTTTCTTAAATTTAAATCGACCATATTTATTCAGAATTTGTATGCATTATTGGTGGCTGAAGACGATTCGAATAAGTTGTGTCTGGGTAGTCTCGGCTTCGTAGCAGTTGGATTGATTTGGTTGCTTGGGTTTGTTAGCTAAAGAATTTTATGAACGTAAGCCTAGGTACATCAGCGCGGATTTTTGTCTCAGGCCTTTATAAATTGTTTTGAATGTACGAAAGAATTGATTTATTTCTTAAATTGAAATCGACCATATTTCTTCAGAATTCGTGTTCAATATTGGTGCTTGTAGACGGTCCAAACAAAATCTGTCTGCCGTCTTGCGGGTTGAGTTTGTTGCAAGAGGCGGCAAATGGATGTGTGGACGTAAACGTTAATAAAAGATTTACTTCTTTCAATAGTTGGATAAGAATATAAAACTGCAAACTTTACGGAAATTTATTGGCATGTTTAGGGGAATAACGCCTAAACGGATATCACTAATCGCCACAACCAAACTAGATTTTGCATTTTTTGGTTTTCGCATTTAAGAAAATTGCAAATTTTAACAAAAAAATGGACTCAATAGATATTGTTTCGCTCATCAGAAATGTTTAAATATGATAAAGTATTTATTGAGGTAACAATTTTATTGAAATTTTATTAAAATTGCAAGTAGGGAAAATGTACGGCATACCATTTAATGCAAATCGACGATAAAATGCGAGTGCACCAACTTATTCCAATAAATTATTCGTGGAATCCAAAGAACGACATTGCGTATGTACTTAAGTACAGCCAAGAAACAAATAATTGCCAGAACTCTCAGCAGTTTCGGCTTTCCAGCTTGCCTAGTCGAGAAATATGAAAATAAATATCGGGATTCAAACTAAGAGAAAAAATTGTATGGAATATTGTGCAAGATATTGGAAACATTAATTTATTTATCCCCCCCCCCTCATCCGACAGAATCAAACAATCAAACAAGATGGCAGACAGATTTTGTTCGGACCATCTATAGCCACCAATGAAGAAATCTGAAATCTTTCCGTCCGTCTGTTTGTCCGTCCTCACGACAACTCGAGAACGCGTGCATTTAGAGAGCTGAAATTTTGCACATGCACTTTATAAAAAAAAAAAAGTAAAATTAAATTCGAAAATGGGACACATCGGGTAAATCATTCGTAGGGCTGCCATACAAAAATTTAATTTTTCACTACATATTTGGACACTGCTTGAGAACGCGTCAACGTAGAGCGTTGAAATTATGTACATAGTATTTTCATAAATATAGTAAATGCAGTTTTAAAAATGGACTAAATCGGGCAACCTTTTCTTGGTATTGCCATATAAATATTTAGAATTTTTACGTATATTGTAATTATCCATCCTAGACGGTTGTAATGTACTGAAAAGTTCTTCAGAATATGAAATCCTATAAAATTAGTTATAATCATTTTTGCTGTTCGACGAACCGTTCTAGAGATATATTCAAAAACCATTTCAAAATACAAACATGAGCAGAAATTACAAACGAACATTCATCTAGGGTATCATAACAATTAGCCTTAGACCAATTCTAGCTTTTTTACTTGTTCACAAAATATTTGAACACTGGTTGCAAACGCCCAGAGAGTTACAAATGAAAATAGAAGCCACAAGTTCGAAAAAGAGCTAAATCGGGCGACTCCTTCTTAGTATTGCCATACAAAACTTTGGGTTTTCACTTAATTTAATTTTCATTTTCATCTCAAGTATAATATTATTGTTCAAAGACCAATTATAACTGTTTCTCTTGTTTGAGTTAATTTCAATCTAATGTCCACTATACATATCGTACATACAATGTTTTGTGATATCTTACATACCGTAACAAAAATTCCGAAATTTGCAACCGTCTAGTATCTGTGAAACTTGAAAATGGAAAAAAAAAACTTTGGCGGGAACATCATGTTAAATTTTTATTCCATTCTTGTGTAAATCACAATTTCTGGAACCCCTGCGTTCACATATAGGTTGACATGGAGTTATGATTGAGTTAGTCTTGTATTACACATACAACAAAGGGAATTATTTGTGAATGATGTAGCGACTTTACTCAGTAAATGGAAAATGAGATATCTTAATGGGAAAAAGCTAATGATAATACAATTGTCTGCTTTGAAATGGTGAAATGCATATGTCTGGCAACTACAATAAAAATCTCATTT
Organism: Dioctria linearis; assembly: GCA_963930735.1. Taxonomy (NCBI): domain Eukaryota; kingdom Metazoa; phylum Arthropoda; class Insecta; order Diptera; family Asilidae; genus Dioctria; species Dioctria linearis. Next base: position 29,591,731 of record OZ005742.1, read on the forward strand.
CTGCAAATCTACGACAAATAACTCTCACTCAGTCTTACAGCTGATAAAGCACTAACACATTTTAATCCTCTTGAAGCACTCAATGTCGTTTTTATGCCACGAAATATTAAAAATTGAAAGAAGGTTTCCTTTTCATAGATGAGAGGAGGCTGATAACAGGCGAAGCATAAATTGAAAAACATAAAAAAGGTTTTATAAATCAAATTGAAAAGGGCACATATTTTACGGAGTAGAAAAGTTCTAAAATAAATAAAATTTATGTTTTTTTTTAGAATTTCTTACATTATTGCTCATATCAGGCAACTACTAAGAAGGAGGAACTCCTTACCGTTGGTATTATTACAAAGCAGCTAGACATAAAAAGCGTAGGAAGGAAAGGAGGGCTAGACCCAATGACAGCACTCAAGGTCTCCTAAAATAAAATCTATTCTTATTGTCTAAAAAAGATTTTAAATACGAGTCGACTTCAACTTGTTCATCATAACAATTTCTATGGAATTTATTCAGAGGGATGAATGACTAAAAATAAAATGATATTTTTCATGTAAGCTACTATAATAGGCAAAAGTCTCTACGAAGGACTCTGCTCAATTTTGAACTATAAATATAAATTATAAAAATTGGCTTTATATCGACAATTGATCTATAAACAATGAAAATGACTTCTTAAAGCATTTTATTCTGGCTCGGGATTTGATGGTACCAAGAAGAAGGCTTCTTGAATATTAATGTTAAAAAAAAAATTGTTTAAGGAAAATCATCTGGGATGCTTTTCGAGATTTTGAATAAAACCCTAGTCGCACAAAAAACAACCCTATTCCACTATGCTCAACGATGATAAAGTTTTGGAAACTACTTCAAGCAGATGCTTCTATAGTAGAATTCCTATAAAAACCTGTCACCAGAAAAGTCAACGGATGTTTAAATTCTATGAAAATTATATAACGAACAAATATAGTTTGATAAAATTGAGATTAGTGTTATTAAAAAAAAAACACTATAAGCTATCTTTTCATCCACATCAAAACATCTGCAGATATTTCGTTATTTCAATTGCGCAAATGGAGTTTTTGTTTTATTTATTGATTCCAATGCAAGGAAGATTCTATAAAAAACACTAGTTCCATATTTTCACTTTACATCCGAACAAAGTCTTGATTTCATTTTATTAAACACGTTTTTAATAAATTGTTTTCTATTAATAGGTACAATTTGTTAGTTGTGTATAGGGCTGCCATATGTAAAATCATTAAACTAGGACAACAAGATCGAAAGCCCCGGACATTTTAGCTTGAAACCCGAACATTGTTGCCAAATAATTTTCTGTTTTATTTACTAATGAAATAGGTTGAAATTGTTATGCATAGTGTATTTTTTTATTTATTTATTATAAAATTAGTCAGTGTGCAAAAAACCATAAAATAAAACGATGTGAATGAACTAAATTAAATCTCTCTTACATTTAGGAACATAAATAAATCTTCTAAAATATAATTTTACATTTACATTTAGTGTGCCATATAGCTTTCAAAATAGGTTCATTTCTCGGGAAAGTTGAAGCTACATGACGAGAGACTTTAACTTCAAGAGACCACTTTCTCGATCTCTGGACACCCAGAGACCCATGCAAAAAAATCTCTAAGGATACCAAATTACTAGAAATTATTTTGTTCTCCGGCTCCGGTCTCCCGTCATATGTTTCAAATCAATCGGGTTTCCATGCTCGGTCTCTAGTCTTCGAAGTTTGCTCATATTTCATCTCTAGATTTCCGGAGACTATTGTGTGTTCTTCTGTTAAGTTAACTGTGGAGTGAGTTTGGCAAGATTTTTTGTTAATTTTTATTTAATTTATCATGGGGTAATTCCATCGAAAATCGAACAAAATTTACACTTTCCCAGAGTTCTTCATTTGCTGAAAGTTAAGGTTTTTTGTCGTCCGATGAATACTGCCTGAATTATACTAAATTTAAACTGACTTTGAAGCCCTTAAAATTTTCCGATTTTTAGTTTGTGTAGTTACTACACATACCTGAAAGTTATATTAAAGAAACGATAACTTTGAATCCAAATACCTATCACAGAGGACGGTCTTTAAATTATTTCAGAGACCGTTATATAAAGAATATAAAAACAAGTAAAAAAGCTAGAATTGGTACAACACCACTTCTTATGATGCTGCAGATGAATACCCGGACGTAATTTCGTATGGTTACCTACCTATCTGCACAAGTTTGATTTTTGAAGTGGTTTTCGGCATATTTCTAGAACGGTTCATTGGAAAGTATAAATGATGATGACCAATTTCATAGGATCTCATATTCTGAAGAACTTCTCAGTGCCATTAAAACGTCTAGGACTGATCGTTTTCACAGTATACGTACAAATCTTAAATTTTTATATGGCAACACCAAGAATCCGTTGCCCAATTTAGTCCATTTTTGAAATTATATTTACTATTTTCATGAATATACTGTGTACAACATTTCAGTTCTCTACGTTGACGTGCCAGTTACGTTTGTTAATAAATAAACTTTTACTTTTAAAATTTTAACTTTATTGAACTAAAACGTTTTAAACAAACAGCGAACGGAAAAAGACTGAACTCTGCTATCAATACAACTATTTTTTAGCTTTCTGAAATAAGACCTTATTTGATTTGCAGACATTACCTAAGCATTTTTCAGGGAATTGAACTCAGGTGTGCAAGAAAATTTATTACAGTGAACTTTACTAAAGTACAATTTTGAAAAGTTTCTGCTGACCGCGATTTGGTGAATGATTTATTAAGCTAAGGTTAATTTTGCTACGCATGTAACTCGCTCTCAGGCAGTGTGTAAATATATATAGTAAAAACGAAATTTGTATATGGCAACCCTAGGAAAGTGTTACCCGATTTGTCCCATTTTCGAACTTAAATTTTATATACGCGTTCCCAAGCTATCGTGCGGACGGACTTGCGGACGGCCGGACAGATGAACAGACGGAAGTCTCAAGTTAGGATAGTGATGGTTTTACAGAAGAGACATTTTTTCGTCAATAGGGGGCTGGTTATTTTTGAAAAAAAAATCACACTTTGTTGTGTTGTCCTTTGTTCTGCATACATTTTTTTAAAGCTTTTTCACTTTCTTTCTAACAATTTTTTCTTCACAATTAACACAGTTTTCTGGAGACCAAATATAAATTTCGTTTATACACTTCAAGAAGTGTCTCTAGAGACTTTTTCTTATGGTCTTCAGAGCCTAATTTTTTGATCTGAGACAAGAGTCTCTTGCCATGTAAACATTTTGGAGATTTTAGATTCTGTAAACCAGTGACTAAGAGCAAAGGCCTCTCACCGTGTATCATTTTTTAACAATGTATTAAAATCAACTCAATTAAAATCTTTAAAATTAGATTTTGTTTTGATTAGGGACGACGCCGTTTATATGTTCAGTGAGTTTCTAACTTTCATCCACAGTTGAGAAATTGTTAAAACACTCTCTCTTCGTTGGCATTATGAGCTAGTATGCTTAAACATACTGTGCAATCTTCAATACCTCGGAGCACAAATGCGCATACGATGTTTTAAAAAATTAATCTAATGTTGATTTGCCGATGAAAGCTTGTCTTATCGCTTAGATTTTGACTGAAATTTTGTAAGTTCATCCACTCATCTATCAATTTTGTGTCATCAATTTCCATGTTTTGGTTTTGTAAAAAAAACTGATTTTTAATTGCAGTCCATGAAGTTCATTAACATCCAGTAAAACTGATTAAATTGTTGTAAAAAATTATACACCTGCACTATGCCGAGGAACAACATAATCTAAGTAGAATGCACATGCCTACACTTCCCCTTTTCGGTAAAAGTTCCGCTGTTTCCTCCTTTTAAAAAGGAGTTTTACTTTTTATTAAGTTATACCCATCCTTTACATTACATACTTTTTGTTTTTCTTGTTGTTTTTGTAAATTTTTATGTCTTTTTTTTCTCTCGTGAAGTGTGGCCAGCTTGGGTTATTTCCCGTATTTGTACGGTGACATTTACAATTATTTTACATACGTGAACTGACGCACTGTAGTATCGAAATTTTCATTGGGTGGGTGGATGGGGGGGGGGGGGGGGTCGCGGTACATAAAACAAACACAGGTACACAATGCTAGTTACACCTTCACTGTGATGAAACTATACCTACTCGAAACTATTGTGATGTTATAAGAATTTATCCTATTCTTAATAATTTCAATCCCTGTAATAGTAATATGTATAAAAAATAGAAACACAGCACTCTCAACAAGTATCATCAATTTGTACTAAATTTTCAACACAATTGAATTGAAAATATTCGCAGTTCATGTGGTTGTGAAAATGATAATCTGTAGTATAATTTTTGTTGTCATGTTATATCGCTGATCGACTCCTATTCACCCCTTATCAATTAATTCGAAGTTGCAGATATAATATTATTTTTTTTATATCAAGTCGGAAATTCCTTCCGACATTTCTAATATGTTCTACCAATAATTATAACAGAGTTAAATTAGTTTTCAATGGCTTTATAGTTTTAGTTTTCGTTTTTCATTTAAAAGGCGTAATTAAAGTAGTGTTCATGTTACAAACAATTTACAGACTCCTTAGATTTCCCTTAAGTCCGGTCATTTAAGCTGGGACCGCCATTTCATGGTAGAAAAGTTTTAAATACGTCAAAATATAGGGGTCAATTAGGGCTAATTCAATACTCTTTCCCCCAATTGAATGCTCAAGTATTTTAAAAAGAAAAACAAAATCTATGAATAATCTAATCTAACCTATGCTAAGATTGTTGAAAATCATAATTTTTGAATAATTTTAGAACCACTAATTGCATTTGATGTTTACCAGCTTAACAACGAATTGTGCGAAGTTAATAATAACGAAATACTCCGCCACTGCGTGTACGACGAAAAGATGCAGTATAATTTAATTGGATTTATGAGTAGTATAGTGCCTCCAGTGGTGGATCCATCTAGGAAAAAAAATTGCAATAGATTTTCTGAATTTTTCCTAACTGCACTTTTTATAAAAAATATAAAAATTTCTGGAAGCGTTCAGTTTGATACCTTTAAGAACGCAGCCCTTATAGCTAGCATCTCAGCCTTCGTTCCACTTTAGTTCGTGGCTGTTAAGTCCCATAGAGAAAACAGGAGCTGATACCTGTGCTGATACCTATACAATTCATGTACACGAGCGTGGCTTGTCTCGGGTCGGTTGAAGTAGGATAGAGCTTATTCGGGTAAACGCGGTGGAGGGCTTGTTTTAATTGAAAATAGCTGCCAAAATGTCTTTGTTGAGTCTTCAAAGTAAAAACGGCTTGTTAGAACATTATCGGCGGCTTAAAGCAAATATGAAGAAAAAAGACAAGTACTACTCGTAACTGGAGAAATTCAACAAAACTACACAACAACGAACAAATCATTGTTAAATGTTGCAGTGTGTTATTATATTTAAAGTAATAGATTTATTTTGGAATAAAAGTTTTATTGTGTCGTAAAATGCCTTGGTTTTACTAGAATAATTAGTTAAACGGTAAAAAAAGGACAGAGTATAAATGCTGATTGGGAAATTCTCAATCAATATCTTTTGTTTTGCTGCGAGAGATGTTGATGAATGCACATTAGAACTTAGTGACATTCTAACTCTTGGCATCTATGAATGCATTCAGTATTCATAAAGCAGGTCTCGAACAACATTCAAATCGCTTTTGGTTTAACGATAAATTGAACCAAGTAATCAAAACGAGAGAGTCTGTTTTTTATGCCTATCAATTGCATTTATGTCCAGAATTGAAGGAAGTCTACGAGACTACAGCGAACATCTTCAAGTCCAAAGAAAAAATGTTTGTTTGACCAGAATGCTAGACATAGAATCTTGGCAAACCGTAAAGATAGCAACGGCTTCTAGTCCCTGATTAGGAATAACTTCAGCAAATCCTCTATAACTTCACGACTTAACAATGGTGGAGTGGTTGTTGACTCCCTGGATAAATTCAATATTTTGGCCGGTAGATTCGCTACAAATTCTCGTCTTCCATCCACTTTACAGGCACCTGTTTTGCATCTCCCGTGTGGATGCATACAAGAGCCCATACACATCCATAGAAGATATATTTTCAAGGCCATTTAGCGGATTAACTTCTCTAAAGCCGTAGATCCTTATGATTTCTCACCCCTTGGCTAAACCTCAACGCAAACTATTCTACTTGTCGTATCTCACGCTCAACCTATTTCCAAGAAAGGAGAGGGTAACCTCAAATTATCGACCAACTGCAATCACTTTTTTAAAAGGTTTTTGAATCTATTATTAACTCCAAATTAATGAAGTATCTAGAAACTAAACAAACTCATCAATTATCGCTAATATGGTTTCCGGACTAGACCTCATCTTACGGAATATTGGAACCGTAGCTTTTACAATGTTGGTGAGTCCAAAATCGTTCCCCTAGATATTTCAAAGGTTTTTGATAGATTCTGGCATCCAGCCCTTCTAGCCGGTCCTCTTCTATTATGGATCAAATGTGTTTTATCTGGTCGCTTAATACGGATTATACTAGATAGCGTTACATCTGAACCTCTTCCAATAAATGTCGGTGTGCCTCATGGCTCTATTATCTCTCCAAATCTGTTCTAAATTTTCATTAATGATATCCTTTCCCTTACTTTCAATTCCATCTATACACAGTACCCTTGATTTCGCTTACTTCTTTGACACTCTTAGAGACATGCCGATTGCATGATTAGATGATTGAATAACGAATTCGATAATATCTTCGCTTGCGGTAAAGTGAAGCGTGTTGAATGCAATGCATATAAGTCCCAAACCTGTCTTATCTGTTTACAACAAAATTATAACTATTACATTCTTACATTCTTCTTTGTTACCAAAGAAGCACCAAAATATCTTGGATTTATGAAAAGGTGTAAGAAATATTTCAGCCCATCGATTTTAGCGCTCCTCTGCAAGTCCTATATCAGACCTAGAATGGAATACAAATCTCACATCTGGGTTGGGGCTGGCCGTACATAAGCTTAGCTTCATTGAATATTGTCCAAAAGGGAGCCCTTAAGCTCATTGGCGATCTGGCAATAACTTGTAATATCGACTCACTCCTCTTTCACTCTTTTATTACTAAATGCATGGTCAATTTTCTGATGAAATATCTAGTCTGATCCCTAGTAGAATTAATCTTACATGCAGTATTCTCGCTGCAAACCTACCACATCCTTTTACCCTTCAAATTACTTCCAGCCGTACAGTAAAATTCCCTGATACTTTTTATACCGAACTGTGCGAATGTGGAACAGTCTACCATCTACCGGAATACAATCTGCTAAAGTTTGAGGGTGACATACATCAGCACCTTTGCCGCTCTTCTCACGTTCCCTAATTCCTTTCCCTATCATCTTCCTGCCATGCTGCACTTTGCCTGAACTTGCCTTCTTAATATAAAAAAACAAATCAAACTTTCTTGACTTTAGTAGAGGTAAAGTCAATTTGACCAAATTGTATTTCGCTATTTTTTAAACCATATTTACACGATACGCCTTACCAAATCCTGGATCTGCCCCTAAGTGCCGCCTATATCTACTATGAAGTCAACCATTATCCTGCATTTTGTTTTTAGGGTTTCCAAATATCCGGGTTTTCTGTAACCAAGGTTATCGGATAGTAATTTCAGAATTATCCGTCGGATACTGGATAACCTTATAAAAATATGAATACTTTTACTTTTTATAAATAAAATTTAAAATACATGCGTAATTATATTTTTTGGATTTTTTCATTTAAATAATAGTATTTCAGGAACACGAATGCAATAAGTGATGCACAAGAAAGACGAGATCTAATTTTGGTACAGAAATTTTCAGAAACTGAAAAGCTCTTTCTGAGTCTGTTGAAGTAGGCTTCGCTGTGTTTTGTGTTCTTTTAAGAGTTTTTTTTGAAAATGCTAAATTCTTGCTTTAAAGTACTCTTAGTTTTTGATATTCCTACCTGTTTAGTGTTGGATGCATTTGAAATATATGAATTGAGTTATTCAATTAATTCTATTTCTGGTTCAACTACAGTTGTTAGTTCTTCACACGGAATTTCTTCTTCACCGTCCGATTGTTGCATAATCTCATTAGGAAAAAGTTTCTTAATTAAAGCGGTAGCAAAACGAAGAATAGATTTTGTTGGACCATTTCTTGAAGATGGGTCAACAAGACTTTTTATTAAATCCGTAATGTTGTCATTTTTCCGAGACTGAATGCGATTTTGAATTGATTGCAACAAATCCCGGCTTATTTCTGAATTGAGCGCTTCCATTTTGTTTTTAAAACCGATAAAACACCTTCAGCACTAAAAAGATTTGCGTCTTATCGACTTAATGCTTCAACTGCTAGTTTTATAGGCTGTAGAGAAAGACTGACGTTTTTCATTAGCTCCAAATCAACTTTTTCCACCAAATAATAAGAATTCAAATCTTTTAAAGCTTGTGAAATTGACGTTTTCAGCTTCAAAAACATTTCTATCATGGGCGAAATTGAGTTCCATTGCATCGTTCCATCGTTCATACTCCATTGGAATTCATTTTTAACATGATTTTACTATTACGTACAGGAGAATATCTAAAAAAAGCATACAATTTTCCTGACTAGTTTTAGCTGTTCAAAAATAGTGATATTTTCCTCTTCATAATTTTCGATTCCAGGCACAAACACCCAAGTGTATACTGTGATTTAAACATATAATTAGTTCAGCTGGGCAAGTTCTACCGTACTTTAGCATCATTGGAGCACCATCATTAGTAGTACATACGATATCACTTTCGAAATTAACGTTGAATTTAAACAGGTGATTTTTAACTTTATCAAACATTTCATTTGCATTACAAGATACTAAGATTGGAACTAGAACCAGATTCATGCATTCGTCGTTTTCTCTATGGACACTTATATTTAGATACCTACGTCCTCTTAGGCTTGTCCATTCATCAGTGGTGATACTGAATTTATTTCCAACCATTTTACGTTTTTCAATCATTTTAATCATCTCCGCTTTCTTTACTTCGAAATTATATTGTATCAATTTCATTACACTAGTTTCACAGTTTGGTAAAGCTTATCCTCGACTAGAAATTGATTCACGAATAAATGATGAATTAGTTATAGTACGTATTGAATTGATATCAATTGCTGCCAACTTTGATACTATATCTTCCAAACTGTCCCGCTTAATAAAATTTAACATTAAAGTTGAAGCTTTTTGAATTTTAGTCGGATATTGTTATTTTTCTACAGTTTCGTTCATCAAAATTTTGTGAAGAAGTTTGAGATGATTTATCATTGCTCCTAGTTGATCCATTGGCATTTGTTGGTTTGGATTAGCATTTCAGGCATTGCGCTTTTTTTTCTTTTACCATTTTCTTAAAATAATTCCCAACTATTGATCTTGATACTTGTCTTTTTAATGACATTTTCTATGAATAATAAATTTTTTTAAATATTTTAATTCCATAAGTAAAATATAACTTAACAAAACTTTTTATAACTATTAACTAAACTTATCAAGACTTCTTCTAACTATCCTATTTTTTTCTTTAAATAAATTTTTATAAAATTGAAAACAAATGAAAAAAAATGCATGGCTTGCTACATATTTTTAAAATATTTAAAATTTTTAAAATATTGTTAATATAACTAGCCTACTTTGTTGAGAAAATTTAACAGGCTTAATTTTAATAATTAGATTTGATAACCGTGAGATTTTTCGCGGATATCGGGTACGGTTAAGAGTACGGATATATCCATTTTGGAAACCCTAATGGTTAAACTCTAAGTTAGAGTAATACCACTTGAGAAAAAATGGCAAAGTACTAAGTGCTTAGCTTATTATTTGTGTTAATAAAATGTGAAATAAGATTAAATATGTTCTCTTAATTTTAAAATCATATAAAAGCTCAGAAATAGTTCCCTACAACATCCTATTCACTGAATAAGGCATTTCCATTGCTATGACCCGAAACCATACCTATACAAATACGTAGTAAAGGGGTATAAATGTAGTACATAAGCATACGTAATAGAAAAAGAAATGGCTCTTAATTAGGGTGGTCCTATTAACGTTTTATTAAGCTTAATTGGTTATACACATATTTTTTCTTAAAAATTACTGCAATTTTGGTCCAATCTAAAACGAATGTGTGTTCATGGCGCACAGTCCGCTGGCTGTGATTTTGATCCTAACGACCTAAATGAATATTTCGCATCACCCACAACATTAATATCACCAGTGACTTCTGATATTGAGAGTGTCTCTTCTACATTCGTTTCAGCTTTCGCTGTGTTGATTCGGCGGAGGTGTACCGTGCTATACTCTCAATCAAATCGAATGCCTGCGGCCCGGATAACATGCCGGGACATTTCCTAAAAATACTTTTGCCGGAATATTACCTGTTGTAAACCATATCTTTAACGCAGTTTTAACATCCTCTAAATTTCCTACAAATTGGAAAAGAGGTACTGTAATAGCCATTCCAAAAAAAAAAAAAAATCCCCTAATTGTATGTCTGATTTTCGACCTAACAGCCTGTTGTGCTTCTTATCGAAAGCTCTGGAGAAACTCTTGACTGATCAAATGCTTGAATATATTGAAGGTAATGCTTTATTATCAACGTGGCAATCTGGATTTCGACGCAGGGGCAGCTGCCAAACGGCTTTGTTAAGGGTTATTACTGATATTCGGGAAGCACTTGATAGAGATAACTTGGGTACCCTTGTTTTATTAGACTTCTCAAAAGCCTTTGATAGCATTAACCACTTTAAATTATTGCATAAATGGGCAGTGCAATTTAGATTTTCCGCTCTCGCTCTATCAGATATCAAAAGTTTTTTGTTAAGTCGAACGCAGCAAGTGAAAAGTGGCAACCATCTCTCTGACCCGATATGTCTGTGTCGTGGTGTACCACAAGGCTCTATCCTCGGACCATTTCTATTTAGCCTCTATATTAATTACTACCAGATGTGATACGCAACGCAAATATACATATGTATGCAGACGATGTTCAAATTTTTCTTTGCAGCCTTGTTGGTCTATCAGAGGATTGTATCCTCAAAATCAACGAGGATCTGCAGCTCATCCATGACTGGTCTGTGGTAAATGATCTTGAATTGAATGCAAGCAAATCAAATTACATAACACTCCATAGGCGAGGCTTGGATGCATCAAACTTTCCCCCAGCTCTCCTAAATAATAATCCCCTGCCTCACTTGGAGCGAGTTAGAGATCTTGGGGTAATGCTCAACTCTCGCCTGACCTACTGCGATTATGTTAACAGCATCCTTGGTAAGGTATATGGTACACTTTGTAAACTTTGGTGCTCAGCGGATTTTCTCTCGGTAGTTACCAAACTCAAAATAGTCAATATCTTTCCTAGCCTAGATTCTGTCTACTCGTGAAAGTTGGAGGTGGCTTCTAACAACTGTATTAGATTCGTGTTTGGACTTCGACGCTTTGACCATATATCCCCACACAGAAACTCAATACTTGGCTGCCCCCTTAAAGCTTACCTTCTGTACCAATCGCTAACCTTTCTACATCGTCTTACATACACCAACAATCCTGCATACTTGGGCAGCAGTATTAGCTTTTTGCGTAGCTCTAGACACGTCCATATCTTGATCCCTCGTTACCTTACAGTCATGGGCCAACGTTCCTACTTCGTTCACATATCCAGTAAGTGGAACTCACTTCCAGTTGAATTCAACGCACAGTGCCTGTTGGCGCGTTTAGCTCTTGTACCAACATTTGACTGATAGCAGCTAGCCGAACGCATCTAATTTTACATACACTATTAATACTTATATTTAAATTTAAATGAAATATTATATTCAATAGATTATATAAACTACCTGCATTGTTAATAGATTGTTAGTTATATTCCTTAGTAGATCATTTTGTCATCTTACTTTTGCACTTAGTTTAAAACTAATGACATTAATGGCATCGCCTAATATATGCTGTATACATATTGTAGCTATATTCCTTTTCTTTTTTGTCTGTCAGTAGTTTCCTCCAAATAATATATTTTGTACATGTTAAAAAGGTTAAGTAATCATTGTATAATACCCTTAATAAAGAATTGAATTCAATTGAAGTGAATTAAATTGGGGGAGGTGCATTAAATTGTGAAAATACTATTTAACCAATTTTTCAGTAGTGGTGGTCCTAATTTATAATCAAACTGCGTTATCGATCAATTTTTTTAAAATAAATCTGAAGTATTATATTTGAGGAAGGGATATTAAATTAGCCCTAATTATTCCGAAGTTTTGACCTATTGTAAACTTGTCTACCATGAAATGTCGGTTCCAGCTAAATTGACGTCCTTAACTCTAACCAAAAACAAATTTTATTATTCATCCATGCACTTTAAAGGAATCGTACTCTCTCTTGCATGGACTTCATTATCGTACCAATTATGTTTAAACTTAGCTAATTTGCTATTTATTAAAAGCCATCAATGACCACTCAGACCTAATTGATTTTAACGCAACTCCAGTAAACCGTAAATGTCTGCTTTACCCTTCAGGAAGGTATTATTTTTGTAAGTTCATTCTTGGTTCTCCAAAGTTCCTTCATGTTTTGCATTTGATGAAAGCTTTTATATTATGCAAAATAGGGTTTTATGTTCGTTTCCAATATTCTAATTTGCATATTGGAAAAGAAACCACATTTAACATCTCCCAGGTAAACGTTGTCCGAACAACTGTACCGTATGTTTTTTCAGTATGCTGACGGTTGCAAAAATGTTGGATGGTAAAACCCTCAGTTTATAGGAGTTTGTCTAATTCGGAGGGAAAACAACTTAAATACCTAAAGAAATTTTATACATGGGTAAATAGGAAAACATTTTTATTTAAAGTTCAGAAGTTTTTGTACCCATTAAATTGTTGATAAAGTTGCGTTTTGCAAATGATCATAGCACGAAAAGAATAAAATAGAATCAGCTGCGTTTCACCTTAGATTTTTTATCAGATTACAAATGAACTTAAATCTCAACAACATTTTGTATTCATAAAATATTAGCAGTTTACAGAAATAAAAATGGGAACCCAGATGTCACATTTATCATGATAAATTGGGACCAATTGTATAACATAAATACTCAAAATACATATGCCAATGCGTACTTTTGGAGCTCTAATTATCGAATCTTCTCTCCTTTAAAAAAAATTCCTTGTTATGGTAGTATATGTGTTGAGTGATTTATTTTGGATGTGAAGTCCCAGCTGTCAGCATGAGCTGACAGATCACTTGGTGGACAGCGTTGACTGCAGCGCGGCACGCTAGCACCTCGGCTATTGCGGGAGAGTTATAGGAGGTTAACCAAAATCCTGCCGCTGCCACCTGCCATAATCAAAAAAAATCATCGTGCCTGACATATAAAAACCGTAGCACTCACTCCAGCCCCGAAGGGGCCTTTACACCACTTACCCTTACCATATTGAAGGCGCAGATGAACTGCCTTCTGCTGCGTGCCCCATCCACCCAACGACACTAAGGGCAGATTTTTTTACAGTGTCCTTATTAGACCTGAAAAGGAGAGAGGAGTAGCGGACCTAAACAACCTTCATGTTAGAGGGCTCCAGGAAAGTGAGAGGAGAAGCAAAGAAAGCTCTACAGATTAATTGAAATTTTACTAGCTACTTCGATTTCTTCTTTACATTTAGCTTATTCAGCAGTCAATTACAAGGGATTCAAAAAAATAAAACTTACAAAAATTCCAGCAAAATCTAGTGTCTAATGCTCATTAACACAAACTTGTTATCGTCTAGCGATCTATGAGATAATAAGCTACGAATTTATTTGAATTTGGCTGTTTGGCCGGAAAAGTCCTTCACAGATACTGACACATTTTTCTTAACTAAAGCCCTAAATTTAAGGAACATTACATTATAATACCGAATAAAAATTATAGGAAAAATCCGACATGCTTGCCTTTTCTTATGTCAATCTCAAAAGCGAGGATTCAAAATTCAACATTTCTGATTATTATCATACCTGAAGACTACAAAGCAATTTCGTTACTAGCTTTCACACCTAATCCTATAAATTTTTCTTGATTTTCCTAACTATTCCTAATATAAAGACGGATAACATTTCAAGATAGTACTACGCCATAAGCTATGTTTCGCAAGGGTAACAAATCATTACCGACATGGCTCTGAAAATTTCAAGCGAATATACCAAAATGAATAATAATATATAATAGTATGCCAAATGTGTGGGAAAAATCAATATGTACTTCAAATGGAATTTGCGAAAATTTATATAGCAAGTTTACTTACAAAATGCTCGTTCCCTCGAAGGAGCTCCCTGGAGGCGTGTGTAGTTACTTTTAATAAAGCTGTAAAAAAGTCAGATTGCCTGTACGATATAACATTTTTGCACTTCCTAATAAGGTATTGTCGCGTGCTCTTCTGCTACCAACTTGGACTTGGGGGTTCGTTACATTTCTCACAATACTTTCCTCATCTCACTATAAGTTAAAAACATGCCGGTTGCTACAATTTCTTTTTCGATATACTATGTGGCTGCCTATTTGGGTTTTCGCTATAAATAAAATCTTGTCACTATGGATAAATACTTAATAGATAAACTTAGTTCACATTTGTCTTATAAAGACTATGATACACATCTGAGAATTCTGCTTTAGACACAACACCAAGTCTCGAAGGGTAGTCTCTTACCACTTCTGTCACCATAAGTCGCGGTAGATAAACAGTCACCCACTTCTATCCCCCCTCTCACTTATCATGTAGGGATGCTCTACGATGATAGCACACTGCCACCCAGTGATCGTTCTTGCTTCTTGGTCAACTTGTTTGCTAAACCTGTAACTCCTTGCGTTTATATGGAGATTGTAGAGATGATAGATATGTAGACAGGAATATAGTCGTATGGTTCGAGTAACTTATTTCAATCATGAATCATGAATTCGTTGCTGTCTAAATTAATCGTGATGATTTCAATTCGTGTTGTTATCGTTTAATAAGGCCCCTAAGTACTGCCGTGACGCCGAGCTGGCCACTTTGGATGATTCCTCCGCTACACGTTTACAGGAAATTTCAATATTATCGTGAGAATTGCAATACTTCATCAAAATTTTTGTTAGAATTACCTGAATTTATTTGATTCTTGTGGTGGATGTTTTTTGATGAAAAACTTTCACAACGCCCGTTGCCGAATGGTAATGAAACTGTGATCGGAATACAAATCACATCTTCTTTTCACAAACACGTTTTTCTTCTCGACCTCTTGTCAGAAAAAGTGACAGGAAACGCTCTTCTTGTCGGTTTGGGTACGTTCGGCGCGCACAGGCACTCCGTCCATATAGAAGATTGTTCGCGGCCCCTTCATGCTGCTTGCGGGTCGCTTAAACGTGTATTTCGCCCAGTGTAGCATATTGCTATATACACTACGCTACGACCATAACAACCTGGATATTCTCCTGGACTATTGGCTTATTGAGAATGTTGTGTCTCTTACACATCGACAACTACGAATCGAATGGCTTTCTTCAAAAATTAACCCTGCGCCTTCTATTTTTAATTTGGACATCAATGAATATGAATGGTTATTTTTGAATGGACATAATATACATTGATACCAAACATAGAACTTATGACGGCTGAACAAAATATTCTCTTTCATCATAAATTTCCTCTTAGATCCTAAAAGGTCATGTTTTCATATATATATATTTTATTATCTTCTTAATATCAGGGACCGAAAATAAATTCTATTTTGAAAACTTTAAACAAAAAAGCTGGGATAAATCATGATCGTGGAATTTTGTGGAATATACCAAAAGATGTCTCGTGAAACCTGTTTCGATTTCTGTAAAGCTTTTGAAAACTTAACTTTTTATTAAAAAAAGCTACGAAAACCAAGCTGAAAAGGCTTTTTATTTTTTCTGGCAAAAATTAAAAGCTAGCTTGACTTTTTCGGGCTGGAAGTAAGAGGTTTCGAAGCTGGAAGTATAAAAAGTCAAGCTGGTTTCTTATTTTCAGGGTCAGGACCAGTTATGAATTTTTTTTCTTCTTATCCGGTATGCATAAATGTGGAGTTAAGTATTATCAATAATAATAACTAAAGGAAGGTATGATTTACGATTTGCTCTGCTTCTGACTTATTTACGGATGTCGTCATTAACTTACCGAAAAGCCGGAGTTCTTAAAACTTTAACAACTGCATGAACGCGGCTTATCGTTGTTGGCTGCTTCCTATCTTTTTTTTATGTTATTTTTGCGGTTGCCGCGCTGCAGTGCCGACAAATTATTTGTAAAGCGATTAGGGTTCCCATATCCGAATTATTTTTAATGGAAAGGAAATTTTTTTTTTCTAGCCAAAAATGATACTCGGCTAGAAAATGTAAGAAACCAGCTTGACTTTTATACTTTCTCAAAAGAATACCAGCTTCAAAACCTGTTACTTCCAGCTCGAAAAAATAGAAACTCCAGCTGCCTTTTTATTTTTACTAGAAAAAATAGAAAGCCCAGCTGGCTTTATATTTTTGCCAGATAAAATAAAAAGCATTTCCAGCTTGGTTTTTTTAGCTTTAAATTATTATCGGTCAGGAATAGCAGGTAACGTTGGCTTTTTTCGTAAAAAGTCATAACAGTTTCGGTCCCTGCTTAAAATATAAAAATCCAGTGTCACGATGTTTGTACACGCTAATCTCCGAAGCCGCTAAACCGATTCCAATGAAATTTTGTGAATGTGTTTGGTTGGTTCCAGCTTGAAATATAGGGTAGTTTTGCACACGATAAATGGCACTGTTGTCGAGATCTAAAAAACTTTCTGAGAACGCATCGACGTGGAAAGCTCAAATTTTGTATACGGCGTTTTAATAAAATTTGCAAATACAAGCTCAAAATGGACTAAACCGGGCAACTCCTTCGTAGGGTTGCCATACAAATATTTCGTTTTTTAGTATAAATTTAGACACTACCTGACAACGAGTACACGTTGAGAGCTGAAATTTTGTACGTGGTGTTTTCATGGTAATAGTGAATAAAATTAAAAAAATTGACTAAATCGAGCAACCCCTTCTTCGTGTTGCCATACAAAATTTTGGTTGTTAACTATATTGTAGTATATGTAGTACATAATGATTTGTGTACATGCCCGTGATTTGGGCATGTTAAGCCAAATTGCTTATTTGCACTTATGTACTTAACTTCGGAAAAGATGTGACGCAAGTAGCTTGACCAGTATACGCTGGTTGTAAAACATGTAAACAATTGCAGTCACTACTTATAGTTGTGACATACATTTGGTTGAACGCATGTTTTGTTTACTTGCAATAATATCATCGTTCGCATTTATTGTAATCGATTAATAGAGCAATGAGTTTCAAGTCAATTGAATAATGCAATAATGCAGAATGTGCATTTTTGCATTTTCAATTGCTTTGTAATTTGTTGGTTTTTGTTTTATGTGTGCCAATTCACATCACTATATATTTGGAAACTGTCTGAGAACGCGTCGATGTGGAGAGCTGAGATTTTGTACACGGTGTTTTCATAAAAAATTGCAAATACAAGTTCCAAGTTCAAAAATGGACCAAATCGGGCCACCACTTTTTGATGTTACCATACAAAAATTAAGGTTTTCACTGTATATTTGGAAACTGCCTTAGAACGCGTCTACCTGGAGAGCTTCAAATTTTGTACACGGCGTTTTAAAAAAAAAATTAAATTTAAGTTAAAAATGGGACAAACTGGGCAACTCCTTCGTAGGGTTGCCATGCAAAAACTTCGTATTTAACTATATATTTTGGTAATGCATGAGAACGCGTCGACGTGCAGAATTAAAATTTGGTACTTGGTGTTTTCATAGCAATAGTAAATAAAATTAAAAAAATAGCCTGATTCGGGGAACATCTTCTTGATATTGCCATACAAAGCTTTGGTTTTTCACTATATGTTTGCAAGCTGTCCGGGAACGCATCGACGTGGAGAGCTCAAATTTTGTACACGATGTTTTGAAAAGAACTGCAAATACAAGTTCAAAAATGCACCAAATCGGGCCACCGCTGTTTAGATTTTCACTACATATTTGGACACTGCCTCTCGCGTCGACGTAGAGAGTTCACATTTTATGCACGGAATTTTCTTAAAGAAAAATTTAAATTAAGTTCAGAAATAGGATCAATCGGGCAACTGCTTCGCAGGGTTGCCATGCAAAAAATTAGCTACGTGATGTTTTCATAGAAATGGTAAACAAAATTTCAAAAATTGGCTAAATTTGGTTCTCACTTCTTAGTGATGTCATACACAACTTTTGTTTTTCACTATGTACTTGGTAGCTGACTGAGAAGAGCGTTTTCATAAAAATTGCAAATACAGTTCGAAAATGGGGCCAATCTGGCAACTTCTTCGTAGGGTTGACATACCACAAATGTAATGTTTTACCATATATTTGGGCACTGCATGAGAACGCGTAGACGTAGAGAGCTAAACTCTCCCAAATGAATGTATGCATGCACACTCATACACACACACACAGCGACAAAGGGTGAAACTCTAGAGTACCGAATCGCGCGATCGAGTCAGATAATAGCTTAGATATTATACTTATCTTTAACAAACCCAACCGCAGCCCCCCCCCCCCCCCATATAGGTATGTATATTAACGCCAGGCAACGTCGACGGGCCCCCTTTAGTATTACAATTAAATTCTCAGGATGCTGCCTACTTGGAACTAATTTGTTAAATACTTCCACATAAATTTTTATTTAACTGGGTATTCTTAAATTTTTCAGCTAGAGCTAATTTATTAGATATGCTTCTATCTTCTCACCCCAACAAATAATCGATCTCACTTGGTTACCTCTGGATAATTCAGATCACTGTCTCATCACGACTCAATTTTTCATCTCAAGCCTGTGCCATCTTCTCTGGCACTATAACTATACCTATGCCGTTTGAGAAAATCTCAATCTATACCTCGGGGAGGTTGATTAATCGACCTGTCGATGAATATAGCAAAATTGCATCTTTGTTTAATCACAATAAGCTATTATAGCTAAAGTGTATGTATTTTACGTCTATCAATTGCATCCATGTCGATAACTGAAACAAAATTAACAAGACTGAACACTGAACACCTCACCTTCTCGCTTTCCACCCACTTCACAGAAATCTGTATTGCAATTCTCGTATGGATTTATGCAAGACCCAATGAACTCCTTAATGGACTCAACATCAGCGAAGCCGCAGGTTCTGATGGTTCTCAACCCTATTCATTAAAAGCTCCATTAATTCTTGGCTAAGCCTTATTCGACAGGAAACTTTCCAACTGCTTGAAAACCAGCCCAGTTTAGCGTATTCGATACTTTCGAAGGCTTTTGAATCTATTATTAATTCTAAATTAATGAATTATCTCGAAACCAATCAACTCATCGACTTTCGCCAATATAGCTACCGCGGTCTGGACGCTTATCTGTCTATACAGCACAAATTTATTCGTGGCATGTTAGTGGGTAATCCTGTTAGGATAATAAAATGTCCGTAGGAAATTCCGTCCGATTCCAATTAACAACTTAGTACCGAATTTCAGCGGTGCGGATGTCTCTGGAAAATCCCGACTTCTTCCCACAGGATTTCCTGTAGTTGTACGTGGTGGTACTTAGGTACAGTGAACGGATTCAAAAATGTTCAATTCCGGCTGCAAGCATGGGTAGGGCGTCTAACAAATCTCCTAGTTTGTGTGTGGGATTTTCTGGGATAGCAGACATTCTTTTACGGGTAGGTATATGTATAAAATAAAGCTCATTTGAACTTCAAAAACCTTTTACTTTAATATTATGTTTAAGTATTTGAAAGTATTTTTGAAACAAATTGAGACCAATGGAGCTATGCAGGCTTATAGTTCTCATATATATAAACATGCTTGGAACAGAATGGAAGTAGCCACCACACAGAAAAATGTCACGCAGAAGTAAGTTATAAGGCAATGCCATTAAGTGACCGCAATGAACGTAGCCATGGCGCAGAAGTTGGCCATCTTCAACTTTTACCTTGTGTTGACATCTGTCAGCTGTATAAAAAATATTCTGTTTGGCTTCAAATTTTGTGTGCTGGTCAGATACCCGGTTTTATATACCAAATTTTCGGGCGGGTATAAAAATATTCAAGTAAAATGCAGAATTTGCAATGAAATCGCGGCAAGCTTGTCTGCAACAAGTAAGAAGTTTTAGCAATATATATATATATATAATATATATATATATATATAATATATATTTTCGAAAATGTAATAAATATTATTACACAGCTTAAGACTGTCAACGGCGCTGAAAGTCTCTAAGAGACTGGTTCTCAAAAGAATCAAATAGTCGAGATTCAGGAAGTGCAGGAGTTAAGGTGGTGGAGTGGGAGCATTACGTGTCCCTATTATTTCTAAATGAACACATAAAGCCAAGAAAGTAACAAAAACCATAACTACATAATATATACAGGGTGTTTCATAATTGGTGCACCTAGCTTAAGGATTTGATAACTGAGGTGGATACAAGCACAAAATTATAAAGTGAAGAGAGGATAAGACTCGTCGTTTCGTAGGTAGGGCCGGGGGGGGGGGGGGTTAAGATTTTTCGCACATCTTCCACTTTACACCCTGTAACTATCTTGATGTACACCCTATCAAGGTGGAATTTATTTAAGATGATAGCAAACCGTCTAAGCTTTCCAATGCATGCCCGATCAGCCTTCCCGTCAGCTTCCGTCGGAAGAACTAGGACGTCAAAGTAAAAAAATTGGAAAAAAATTCCTAATTTTTTCAAATTTTAACGAATTTCCCGCCAAAATGCATGATAACTATACAGTTTTATTACAAGATTTAGAGACCCCGGAATGTTACCTTTAATTTCACTAAGCACAGATACCTGCCTAAGTGCAACCTTTTTGAGATATTCACGTTTCTATGATTCATAATTTCATTAATGAGTCAACTACCACGTGCACCACTGTTGTTTAAAAGAAAACATTTTATGTGTGTGAATTTTTTTTTTTATTTGATCTAATAACAGTATTTTTGCTTGCAAATTATAAAAAACTAAGAACCAACAGCTAAGTAACAATTATAAAAACTGCTCGAAGTTATTCCCATTTGCCCGAATTTATGCCCGAGCTGTCGCTTACACTTAGGAATTAGGAATTTTTTCCAATTTTTTGACTTTGACGTCCTACTACTTCCGACGGAA
Organism: Dioctria linearis; assembly: GCA_963930735.1. NCBI lineage: Eukaryota > Metazoa > Arthropoda > Insecta > Diptera > Asilidae > Dioctria > Dioctria linearis. The sequence goes on from OZ005742.1 coordinate 29,612,997, forward strand.
GGTGACAGGAAGGCTGATTGGGCATTAATTGGAAAGTTTAGATGGTTTTCTGTCATCTGAGATGAATCGCACATTGATAGGGTGTGTATCAAGATAGTTAGAGGCTGTAAAGTGGAAGAAGTACTAAAAATCTTAAACCCCCCTACCGCCGAAACGACGCGTCTTATCATCCCTTCACCTTATAATTTTTTGCTTGTCTCCACGTCAGCTATGAAACCCTTGAGCTAGGTGCAGCAATTATGAAACACCCTGTATATAAATATTAAATTTTTCAGATCGCGAGGAAATTTCTCGGCAGTGGGAGGCGAAAGGGCCGATCTGTCTTTGGATGAACACTTCACTATTTTGAGGAGACAGAGGAAGACGAAGTAGAGCCCAATCAAGACTCACCAATTTCTTTTGACATATCTGACATATCTGGAAAGGAACACAGTTCATATGAGAAATCGGAAAAGAGAAAGAAACCAAAGCAAGCCGATCTTAATAGTGAACTCATTGAGACAATGGGTGCCTTCAAGGATTACCTGAGAGCCAAACCCAAGAGAGTCCTGTGCCAGAGCTTCTCCAAGATCCGAATCAGAAGTTTATGGAATCGGCGGCAGGTACATATTATTTCGACTCTGAAACCACAAAATTAAAGAAGGGCAAGACCTGAAATTTTAAAATATTTAGCCAACTTACAACTTGAGGAAATGGATGATTAAGAAAGACGAATGTTTTTATTTAATTTGTGTGTTTTATTATATTTGTGTGTTAAAATGACAGTTTTTATTTATTTTGTTTTGTCTTTCGATGGCCCCCTCTTTCAAAAGGTATTCCATGAGTGTATCTCTCAACTCACATGCTCTTCCTCTTGCGTTGTATGAGCCAATTTTGATGTTTTTAAAAGTTTCGTTCACTTCCTTCCGCCATTTCCCTGGATGTAGATTGCCTTCCTCATCTTCCCAGTCAACAAAACGTGGTGAACTGTAACCTGTGCTTAATTTGTTAAGCATAATAAAGTTGTGTAAAGCAACAGTAGCAAGAACACTTCTTTCACCGTTTTCTGGAAGGCAGTGCATATTTGTTTGAAGCACTCTCAATCTGGCAACAAGAATTCCGAAAGCATTTTCAATTACTACGCAAGCCCTAGAAAGTCTGTAATTGAAAATTCTCTTTCGTTTTTCTAAAAGCTTTCCAGAATAAAGCGGCATAATATTTTTTTTGAGAGGAAATGCCGGATCTGCAACGAAATATGGAGGAAATATTATATCCGAGTATGGGAGAATAGAATCCGCCGGCAAAGGCAATTCATCCCGTAGACGCAACTTCCTAAATTCTGAATGTTATAGAACTCCTAAAAATCACCACCATTGCTCTGGCTGCCATACATCTACAGCAGTAAAACAATAACGAGCATCATATGCTGCCAACAATACAATGCTGAAGCTATTCTTATAGTTATAAAAATTAGATCCACTCTTGGGGGGACGTTTTACATGAATAGGTATGTTTCCGATCTAGAGCACCTATGCAGTTAGGCATATCACAAATGTTCTGAAAATCTTCCATTATGTCTTTATAATCAATATTGATTAATTTGCTGACATAAATTGGGTATAAAAGATTCCACAACGCAGGTTTCCAGAATTATCTCTCTTACAGTGGATTTTCCCATTTTATAACCCCACGCCAGAAATTGGTATGAGAGACTCCCTGAAAAAGGTACCTATAATAGTTTCAGTAAGTTTAGGAGTTTATTCCTTAAGACTTTTGAGATACTTACGAAAGTGTCACGGCTAATCTACATTCAGGATCAATTGGTGATCGTATCGATTTCTTTGTCAGGTCCTCAGTTAACAACTTCAGTAAGAGGTCATATACTGGTCGTGTCATCCTGGTGTGCTTAAAAAATTGCTTCGGGTCATCATTTTTAATTCTCTGATAGCAGGTTTTAAAATAGCCTTCAATCTCCCTCGTCAAGTTTGCTTCTCTAACCCACCAACGTCTAGGGGTTTTATATGAGCGTTGTATTACAATATACATAGCAAACAATTATCATGAACATCATGATACAAACTTCAATGTCATCCATAGTTTCTTAAAAAAAAAATAGTTTCGCGGCCTCAATTAATTTTTGCGACAATAAATGAAACTTGTTGAAATGTCACATTGATGCAGTCACTGAAAGCCATTGGGTGTGTTCAGCTCAGCTCAACTGTTGAGTTGCTGACTAAGCGGTGGCGTTCAGTCGAATCGCTGTCCTTCCGCTGACTCTCAACTGTTGAGTATAGTAGGCAGCGGCGATTATTTACGCTTAATTTGTAAGCGCTGTCAAATAAATATAATATGACATTTTGCTAACAAAAAGCTCAAAACAATATAGCCAAACTTGACAGCAACAGATTACAGTCAGCAAAACGTTCAGATGAAACTCAACGGTTGACTTCCAGCATACTCAACATGTTTTGTGATTAGTGTCAGCCGTTGAGCTGTGCTGAACACACCCATTCTGTTCAGCATGTTGGTGGCTACGATTTTGACATTTCCCCACGGCATTTCTGCTGGGTGGCTGCGATGCATTCTGTTCCAAGGGTTAGTAGCCGAAAACGACGCACGGAAGCAAAGCAATCGCAAAATTAACTCTTTCACCAGAGAACTACGAAAACCAGAAAAGATACCGAAATAATTACATATTTTAGAAGCTTCTGGATGGATGAAAAATGACGAGACTATGTTTGTCTCAAAATTTTCCTGTACATCCCGTATGTAGATATTTGTCTGTAAAATACTGAGAATATTCCCATATAGAGTAGTTGTGGGACATGCCAGGGAATAAAGGATGGGAAATTTCTAATAACTCATTCAAATAAAGTTTTAACTCCATTCTGAAGACTTCCTGTTTATCCGGCGAATATTGTGGAAAAGAATATGATGTCCTTGGGTAATTTTTCTCTGTATGGGGGGGGGGGGGGGGTGTTGTGTTTTCTTACAGAACGTAGGAACCGTAGTGATCACAATTCCTTATGCATCCATAATCATTGCCCTAAATATTTCAAAAACTTTTGATAGAGTCTGATATCCTGGCCTTTTATCCAAACTTAAATGAATTGATCTCTCCCCTGTTGTTCTATTATGATTTTATTTTATTTTGTTCTTTAGTCACCTGGTATAATACATCCGAACTTCACCCTATAAACGCCGGTGCATCCCAGGGTTCGGTTATCATTTCTTTGCTCTCCTTAATTTTCATTAATGATCTTCTTTTCTTTACTTTCAATCTCATCAATTGTTTTTCCGATGACAGTAACCTGGATTTCGCTTTGACACTCTTTTGTCAAACATGATTGCATAAATATTATAGTCTAAGAGCTAGCAACGTTTTCGAGCAATTACTTTAGTTCGGCTAGTTTTTTGGTATGCCTATCCTTATAGTATCTCAATAGTCAGGAGGGGTTGCGTTTAGCAGTGCGCATTCCGTTCCACAGGTAAAAAAAGCAGTTTTCAAAATGATTTTAGTTCGAATTGTTTTTCCTGTTTGTTTTCATAAACATGGAATAATATAAATTCACTATTCCCAGACAATTTTCTCGTTGCTAGCACTGTGCCAGACGTTTTTTCGTTAAAAAAAAATGTAAAAAAAAAATGATTTTATTACAGCTGTAATTTTTATACCAGCTAGTTTAATTATCGAACTACATGAAATTAATTTGCCAGACGATAATTCGGTTCCTCATTAGGAACCAGAGCGATTTGAGCATGGGCAAAATTGAGTTATCTGGCTCAGATTTGGGGATATGCTGGATAAAATACTGGAAGGAAAAATCCACTATTATGCAGGTCCGCTATTTAATTGGAACTTGGATAAATTTCGATGGGAAAATTAATAAAAGGTATTATTTGGAATATAAAAATTGATAGTTTTATTTTGAATAGATTGTTTCACATAAAATCTCTTCGTCATCGTCGCTACTCTCAGCATTATCATCATCGATATCATTGTCCTCTGTACTTCACTATCTGTAAGGAATAAATATTAATCAACAACTTGATGTAAATGATATTTTCATTCATTTTTCAAATCAAGCCTAACTTTGAACAATAATATCAGCCACTGATGGTGATAATTGATCCCCAACAAACCAGACGAAATCATATGTGTTATTGTTGATGGACCAGCCACAAGCTAGAGGTGATAATGATGTAGGAGATTTAGAGTGAGAATTTCTCCAAAATGAGGTCACGTATTGGACTCTCAATAAATGCTGCCGTAATTCAGCTCTGCACGGTGTTAAGCTTGATGGATCGAAACTTCTGCATTTTTTCCCAAAACTTTCATTGACATTTTTTGACTGATACGTATTATATATATGTATGTACTAATTCATCCTCTTTTAGTTTTGTGACTTGATCATTTCTTCTGAGAGTTTTACGTTATATGATGAATGTAATTCTTGCGATTTACAGTGACATTGTTTGCGATTTTGTTTGCAAAAAAAACATACTTACACTTTCACTGTCCACAATAGATTCAGTGGTATTCTTTTCTTTGTTGTCAGGAACTTGTTTAGAAGGCTCACTAGTTGATTGTTGCATTGGTATAATTTAATCACAATCGATAATTGGATTGTTATCATCCACAATTGGAGCAGCAACATCTGACGTGCTCTCATGTGAATGCAGTGATGAATTTGATACGTGGGAAGTACAACAGGATGCACTGTGGAGATCTCCTACTGTTGAAGATTCATTTTCAGATAATTCACGATATTTTTCATTCAAGCTGTAAAGCTGCTGTAACATTGTCCGTAATATCCATCACTAGCGTTAACAATTTCCGGTAACTTCACATTATTATACTTCAATTTTTACACTTATTCAATTTTTCCTCAGCAAAAAGTATAATTCTTTCAGAATCCTTATCACAAAAAACGCATTTTTTTTTTTATTACTAGCCATAATTAATTAATTATTTTATTTTTCTTAACTGTTTTTTTACATCTGTTCGCTTTTTCTATTTTATTTTATATATTTTTATACCCTAGTTGAAATCTATAGGGTATTCTAAGTTTGTCATTCCGTTTGTAACACCTCGAAATAATGATGGTTATTTTGATTTTTGCATGTCCGTCCGTCTGTGCGCACGATAACTCGAGAATGCGTATACTTAGAGAGCTGAAATTTTGTACACGGACTTTAAAAAAAACAGAGACAAATCGGGCAACTCCTTCGTTGGGTTGCCATACAAAAATTTCGTTTTCCGCTATATATTTGGACATTGCCTGAGAACACGTTTACGGTAGAGAGCTGAAATTTGGTACATGATGTTTTCATTGCACTAGGAAATAAAATTTCAAAAATGGACTAAATCGGGCAACTCCTTCTTGGTGTTGCTATATGTAGGTTTTTTACGTATACTTTGAAAACGATCAGTCCAAGACATTTTCATTGCACTAAAAACTTCTTCAGAGTACGAAATCCTATAAAATTGGTTATAATCATTTTTTCTATCCGAAAAACCGTTCTAAAAATAAATTGCGAAAAACCACAGAAGGGTGACAATACGGAATTTCATAAGGGCATTCATCTAGGGTATCATAAGAATTGGTCCTGGACCAATTCTAGCTTTTTTACTTGTTTATTTTAAAGTTTACTAGCAAATTTCTTTATTTTTTTTATATAATTATACTTTTTATTCGTAATGAAATCTATCTTGCAAACTATTCTTGAAGAGGCATATATAAGAGACTGTATATTTAAATTCAATGCCACTTATTTATTTATTTTTTGTGTACTTAGATTCTTAGGATATTCGTGTGGTTTACAGTAGTCTTACTTATGCTGTTGCTTAATTCATTTTCAAGGCTTTTCCAAATGAGGAACCGAATTATCGTCTGGCAAATTAATTTCATGTAGTTCGATAATTAAACTAGCTGGTATAAAAATTACAGCTGTAATAAAATCATTTTTTTTTTACATTTTTTTTTAACGAAAAAACGTCTGGCACAGTGCTAGCAACGAGAAAATTGTCTGGGAATAGTGAATTTATATTATTCCATGTTTATGAAAACAAACAGGAAAAAAATTCGAACTAAAATCATTTTGAAAACTGCTTTTTTTACCTGTGGAACAGAATGCACACTGGTAAACGCAACCCCTCCCACGAGCCAGATTGGCCGCATGACTATTGAGATGTTAAAAGACGGCAGATAGCAAAGAATCAGCCGAACTAAAGTTCTTTTTTTCGAGACGTTGCTAGCTCTCGGCCTATTATCAATAGCAAACATACTAGATATCATGAGAACGGTGCATCTTTGTTGGATATTATTATGACTAATCAGGCTGATATTTTATTACGTGAGGATTGCTTTTCAATCTCTGGGAAAACTAATCATAATGCTATTCTTGCGTCTTTCTCCCATGCGGTAACTGATACAATTAAAACAAAAGTGTCTTTCCGTTGCTTTACAGATATTGACCTTAATAGTTTGTATGCCGAGGCATATACGCTTGACTGGGATAGTATATATCGATTATGTAGTGTAGACGACCAGTTATATTGCCTAAATGACATGATATCATATCTCTATGAAAAATTTGTACCACATAAGGTATACACTCCACGGTTTCGATCACCATGGATGAACTCAGAAATTGAGGCTCTGAGTACAGAACGCAACCGTGCATTTCAACACTAGGGAAAATATAGGAGCGAATATTTAAGAGGAAATTATAAATACCTGCGTAATAAAGTTACATCGGAAATTCAAAGAGTAGAGATCAATTTTTGCAAACGTAAATTAGATACAGGTCTTACATCTTGTAAACTGTGGAAAAATATTAAATATCTAAGTATAGTGGGTCGAAGCAAAAATTCTTGCGAACGTCCCCCTGAAGAACTAAGCGACTACTTTACTTTGCGAGTCCTAATACAACCATTGTCTGTTGTATCTGACTATATATCTGATACCTATAGTGGTGATTTTTCATTTGTTAATATTAATACTGAGCAGGTCATTCTGGCAATTAAATCTATTAAATCGAATGCGGTGGACTAGGTCAATATTGATTTAAAATTCATTAAGCTCTTACTTCTTATAATAATCTCACCTCTCACGCATATAATAAATTCTTCAATTACACAAATGCTTTATCCCTCAAGCTGCAATCAGGCTAATAATTATACCAATACAAAAACATTCTAGAGCAAGTATACCAAGCGATTATAGGTTCAATAGTATACTAACTGGTTATCTAAAGTTCTCGAAAGGATTCTTTTTATCCAATTAAATGACTATATAAATCACCAGGGACTTTTGTGTGAGAATCTGGAGGGACTTCGTTCTGGGCATAGTAGGTACCACTTTTGCACTTCTGCATTTAACAGAGATTATTAGATAAAACGTAGCGGATAAGTGCGCTAGTATACTTTGTCTTCTGTATGCACTTTTGATAATTATCTTAAATTCCGAACTGCAATGATGATGTTTAGAATCATAAATAAGTTAATTCCTAATTACTTAGCTAATTGTACAAGATCTTAGCCTTCCAGTCGTGTAAGTGGTCTTTTGATACCTTCGCATAGAACTAATTTTAGCACAAAATACTTTTTCGCCTACTGCACGCAGGTATGGAATGCCCTACCAATTGAGGTTAGACATCTTCGATCTGCCGGCAATCTCAAGAGGATGTTATTGGTCCATTTTATTAATATGTAGGTATAGTTAGCCATATATGTATGTAGAAAAATTCCATTATTGTATTTTGTATTTAGAATTTTGATTTTTAACTTATTTTCCTTGCTTTACTTCCATAAATATTTATCACTTTCTAAAAAGACTGTAAATTATCTCTTTTTATTTCTTTTCTCTCATATTGTAATTGCTTTTGTTTTTTCTTTTCTCGTAATGTTTTGTTTTATTTCTATTATTTAAAAATTTCTTTTTTTTTATACATTTGTTTAATTGAAATTTATTTTTGGGATTATGCGCATATTAACGAGCTTTGTATTCATTTGTGCTCTACATATATTTTGAATAAAGTATTAAGTATAATTATATTACTGAATAACGATTTTGGTAATAATCTCGCTTGGGACAGACCGATTTGTGTCGAATTCAATGTCACTAAGACCCAGAGCTGTTTCATCTGTTCATAAGTAGATCGTTATTTTACCACCCCCGTTTTTTAAAGATCAATAATTTCTGTTACACCATTCCTGGCATTAATATTTCTAGTAAGTTAAGCAGATCAAATCTTCTCTGTTATCAAAGATACATCAAAATGTCTTGGACATCTGAAAAGGCGTAAGAAACATTTCAGCCCGTTAGATCCAGCGCTTACCTTCATGTCCTATATGGCAATTAGAATGGAATTTCAGTGATGCTTTTTTTATTTAACTGCGGAAATGTGGTACAGTGGACCATCTTCTGTCTTTCGTCGGACTTACAATTTACTGTGCTTTGGATCTACCCTATGAGCTTGGCTAAGCAGCATTAAAAAAAAATTATCTTCGTTGTTTCAATTCATTCAGCACTGCAATCTATAGTCCCAAGGAAAACTATCTTAACTTTAAAAAGGCTAACATATATTCAAAAACGATTTTTATACTCTGGAAAATTGTGAAGTAACTTTACTGGAAAGAGTATTAAAATGAGTATTACCAGAGATTTCACAAGAACTAGATGTAGCATGCAGTACTAAAAAAGTATACAAAATTTATATGGCTGTGTGGTCCATTCCGGAATGGACCACAACATGTGTCGAGTGATTCATATTTTTTCGTATCTGAAGTGTTAAGGAAGTCGATCAAATGTATACAAAACTGCTATTATAAAAACATTTGCTTCAGCACGCTCTAAACCATGTTATGGTCCATTCCAGAATGCACTACCAATTTCACAATCTGTATACTCTGCTCTAGTATGCTATGCAACATCCAGTTCTTGTGCATTTATGGTATTACTTAATAGAGGAAATTTACGTACAAAGGTTTTGTCAGAAAGTAGATTTTTTATAATATATACTTCCATATGTGCCAAAATCTCCAAACTAATCTTAGTCGAGTAACGATAGTCTCCCTTGGAGCCGTTGAAAAAAAAAATTTAATTTAAAGTCTTCCTTTCATTTAAAAAATAACTAATTACAGCTTTTTCAATGATAAATTAGCATCTCAACTTACTAATTCGAACAACCGTTTCTCTCTGTACAAAATTAATGGTTAGTAAGAAAAGAACATTCCCACACCGTAAACTATTTCTTTCCAGCAAAAAAGTCCTCCAGCAATGTACCAGCCACCAACAATCATGCTTAGACTATTTCTACCTATTTCAATATTTTGTAACAATACATGTACAAATACCTGCCACACCTATATATAGGTGTTTCTCATCTAGAATTAAATATTGAATAGATTCACATTCCTTGAAATTTGTAGATACTCACACTTCATCATTTAAATTATCTTGTGCGAATTATTCTGATTATACGAAATACAGATAAGAACCATTAGAGAAGATGATTTAGCTTCTTCCGTGATAATTAAAAATTTACTTGTGCCTGCAAATTATTTCTTGGATGTTCGCTATTAAGTAAATTAACCTTGTTTGTTGCTCAGAAATGCTCATCAGAGTTGTAATAAAACGAATTTCTTAATTGATGCTGGATACAGACTGAATACTAGAATTAAGCAAACATTTATCAAAAAATCTCCGAGGAATTGTACAAATTATGTAGAAATCGCGTTGTATCTGGATTACTTTTACGAGGTCTAATTCGGTGCGCAAAAGTTATTTCTGCGAAAATTTATGTTTATGAATTGAGGCAGGCAGGCAGGCAGATGAATTAAATATTTACGGTGGTGAAGCGCTATGCAATGATGAGAATTTTTGATATAATAAAAGTTTGGTTTTCTACTACGAAATTGACTTTTGAATCATTTTCTGCAGAGTCAAAGGAATAAGAATTTCGTAATTAATTCTTTCACTGGGATAATATAGAAAAACAGGCGAACCAATGAAACTGTTTTTTAATGATTATCAAAATGATTCTAGCTTTTATTTTACTACATATTGTAAAGGAAGGCAATGTTAAATATTTCAACAAATTTTTACTATTAAAGCATCAATGTCATACGATGATTTTTTGTACTTTTCATTTTTCATGATAATATTTGTATTTAACCATGTTATGGAGGAACCTGATAAGTAAAAAGAATTTTCTCAATAAAAATCATCTTCACTTACTTGGAAACCTTTTCTCCATTTACGGGGACATGACGCAGATAGAATAGATTGAATAGAAAGTTCCAAATGGCGTTAACCCAAAATATGGTAAAATCTTTCAAGCAATGAACCGAAGAATGAAAAGTATGTGTATATCACCACCGCCGGCTTCTATTTAGGATTTTCCATGCAAGAGATAAGGATCAGCAAAATTTATTTTTTCATAAAAAAAAAAACTTCATGGAAAAGTAAAAAGCTTATCATGTCTACTGACATTAAGCATCAACCTATGTAAAAGAAGATTTCATAGCAAAAGCTACCGATTATATATGGCTATGTGATATTTCAACAGCAAATTTATCTTGATTCGAATGGTATTTTCCATTAGGCTTTTTACCGTCTTATTGGGATTATTATCGGAGAGCAGCTAGTAGATTCGATAGACGATAGCGAACCTATCATTTAAAGCAATGAAAACTTCGGAGCTTTATGGTTGTGTGAACTGTGAATTTGAAAAGTCTTAAGTTCGTATCTGCTGAACCGTCTGTATGCCGAATTAAAAACCACCCAAATGAAAGATTTAAAAGTTGGACACTGAAGTGATGCAGGAAATAAGATTTTACGTTATATACTTAAGGGTAAAGTTTGCACTAGTACTAGTCTTTTGTTCAGTTAAAATGTAGAAAACTTTTTAAAAGTTTCTCTGACGATTTTAAAAGTTTAGTGTAGTTGTATATTGTAGAATCACATTTACCAATTTACACCTAATTATTTACTTATTTACTGTACTTTTAATTTCTTTATCGTGATAGGTCAGAAATACTATTCCTCCATCAAATCTTATTTTATCCTACCAGTTGCTTTAAAAAAGGATCTACATCTTCTTGTATGATACGTTTCTATAGTAAATTCAAGTAAAGGGGCTACTTTAAGATTCTACTGATATTATTACGTACAAATTATATGGCTGAACTTATTTCATATTTTTTTTCTATTTATATGTGCACTGATCCTGTCATAGCTAACCTATTTTAAAAAATTTACGTTTCCAATGTACCAAATTCAGAATTTCGGAGCGGTAAGAACACAAACGGAAAATGTGCCAAATAGAATGCACAATAAATTCCCACGGTTTAGGGCTTTTCAAGTTTCGGAATTGTGTATTCAGGAAATTATTTAAATTAAAAAAAAACAAATTTCAAAGAAGTGTGAGTGAATACAGACATTTCTCTGTTCTTTTCCTGAATATTGAAAGAATTTCCAAAATATTTCTCAAGCGTGAATCGCACTTGTCATTTTGTGCCCAGAAATTACACGTGTAGATAATATTGTGAAAGTTTTGCTAAGGAGCGGAAAAGATGGGTAATATATAGTTATATGATTATTAATAAACTTTTGAATGTTTTTAGCAATAAATAAGGCGTTTCGTATCAGCGGAACCAGTATTCTTCAGTACGGCTAGTTATTGCTTGCCGTAAGCGCGAGAAGAAAAATGCTAAGCTTAACGTGATTGAACTGGGTTGCGGGTCAGCTCTAGAGGTTGCCAGGGAAAATGGGTAGTCCAACGATGAGAAGACCAATCGACCCCTACACGGGCACCAAAATGTATTTTCAGGATGAATGAATGATCCTATATGAATGATAAGACGTATTTTTATGTTAACTCCAATGGTTGTTTATTTGTGACTAAAGCCCTAATACAGTTAAGCGACTTTTGCTTGGTTAACTAATATTTAAATAAAAAGAATTCACTGGATGTCAAATCTATGTATTAGTTATTTAGTTCATCACTTATGTTTATGGTTAATTGTCAAGCTCAAATAAATCACTGATTCATACTTCTGTATCTAGGGTTAATTGTTAACTTTAAATAGATCGCTGGTTCACTGATTCTGTTGGCTGGTCGTTGAGTTCACTTGACGATGAATATCATACGGCGGGTGTGCGTAGATATATTATCTCGGGCGGAGTTATCTGTATCACGAGTCTGTACATGGGTGGTCTTGCATCGACTGGAACATATACTTCGGTAACTGAAATGCAGATGGCCTCGTATTCATAGAGTTAGACGTGGATATACACACATCTCAGTAAATAGAATACGCGGTCTCGTATTCCCTGGAAGTAGATGTAGATATACACATATCTCGGTGAATTGAATACGGATGGCCTCGTATTCGCTAGCGAAGATGAGAATGTACCCATATCTAAACATATGAACACGGATGATCTCGTGTTTTCTCCAATCAGACGTGGATGTTCACACGGCTCGGCGGCTAGAATACGGATCGTCTCGTATTTGTTAGTGGGGATGTGGATAATCATGCACCTCAATATATCGAACATGGATATTCTCGTGGTCACTACAATCAGTCGAGTGAGATAGATGATATCACCTAACTAAACTGGCGGATGGTTGGGAGGAGGTTCACTCCTAACAATCTTTGATCTGGTTGACTGGTTAAAATCAACTACCCACTATGTCTATGCATGCTTGTGTGCATCATATATTGCTGTCTGTCGTTCAGATGTATGGTGTATGGATAGAGAGGTTTGTAATGAAGGCCACTTTCCGTGTAAACTAAAATGAACTTCGTTACAAAGCAAACTTCATATATAATCTCAGTTAAAATTCTGAGAATGTATTATAAGAGGCGAAATACTAAGTATTTACTTCAGCGCTTAGCTAATTTAGCCTTTATGTGGGACCAGCCAAGTTGAACAAAAGAAAACTAATAAACACTTTTACAAAAATGTTAACATTTTTTTAAAAAACTGATAACTGGCGTCTACGGCAAGCAGTAGTTAGCCGTACTGAAGAGTATTGGATGCTGCTGATATACGAAACGCCTTATTCATTGCAATCTGCGTCAACTGCAGGCTTTTCAGCGCTTAAGTTATACATTTTTTTTTTAATTGTTAACATTTTTGTAAAAGTCTGTACGACTTTTCTTTTGAATGCTTTTGTAAATTACTTTATTAAGTTTGTTGTATATAGGACGTGTAGGATAGTTAAAATATTCGTGGATAAAACAACCAGTTCAATGTTTATTTGAGTTTCCAGAGAAAAGAAGAAGAGCAGAACAAGTTTGCAATTCAAAAGTTAGGACGAAAAGTCTTCTGTTTGTAAGAAGAAATGAAGTCGTTAAACAATTTTCGAAACACAGGGTTCAGCACAAGCATCTAATTGCAAAAAGTATATTATGATTTCTGAGCCATTCCATGTTTTTAACATAGCTGAAATTGTTATTGCAGTTTAATCTTAACATATTGGGAATAATTGAAAAAGGCACCTATGGACTTTTTGATATGGGAATTAATGTCTACTGCTGTACTGCCAGATTCGGAAATTACGCTACTGAGGTAACACAATTTCTCGACAATATTCATCAATCTAATTATATGCATAAGCTTCGTTACGAAATCTCTTAGAATCAACCATTGTAAATGTAAACTTGGGTCATTTCCTTTATTTTTCTTACATTGTTGCCAAAGCTTAGGTGATACCCTATGTGGCGTAGCGCAGTCTTGACAGCAAAAAGGTAAAAGGGGTAGGGAATTGAGGATTATTGGGTTGAACGAGGCAGGTGACTGTACGCATTACACATGAATGTTTGCGGCTCACAGCTTAGGGGAAAAACAGAGGATGGTAAACTGTTCCACATTAGTACCTACTGTTCTACTTATGACGGATTCGCGGCCTTTTACAGTACGGCCGAATCTGACTTTGCAGGTGTGAGGGTTTGCTCGGGCTAAAGTTTGTGTGGTGGAAACATAGGAAGAATTCAGCAAGGCATCAGGCTAGAGATTTCGTCAGAGCAACAGCCATAGAAGCAGAGATAAAAGAGAGATAGAATGACTCTAGGGAATTAATAGTTGCTATTGATTTGTCATAGCTAATAAGCCGGAAGGTTTTCTTTTGGACTTTAAAACTTGCAAATTTGTACCAAATCTGAACGACTAAAATATTTATGACATATTTGCAAGAGCCCCAGGCATTACATCGCATTTTTAGCAATACGAAAACTATGATAAGACCAACTAAGATTGTTGGATACTTTAATGCTGGTTCGAGATATGTTCTCCAATGACGAAAATGGGTCGAGCGGGTGTTGGAGTATACGTTTAAAACAGATAATATTGCATTGTGGAAGAATTAAACAAGAGTTTATTCGCTCTGCACCAAGTGAATATTGTTGTAAGATCATAGCTTAGTCAACTGAACATGTGGCTATATATATAGCAATAGAGTCGAACGAGTACACAAAATCAAGGGTGCTGTTGTCAGCAAAACTATGAATTGTATTGAAAATGAGCAGATCATTAATAAAAATGAGGAGGAGAGTAGAAGAGAGCACAGAATCTTGCGGTAAATCGGCATGTATTAAAAAAACAGCCCTAAGTAACGAATTAAAATAAATTTTAAGTGTGACTTATATGAGGCGAAATACAATAGTCTATATATGAGGTCAGCTTGGCTGTTTGCTTTGACATATACGGCAGGCAGGGACCAAGCCGTACTGATGATTATACGGTTCCTACTGATATGAAACGCCCTCTTTTTGCAAAGAAATTTCTTTTTTAAAAATTTTTCGTTGCTTAAAGAGTTTTTTCCACTCAATTCTCGAGCTGCAGACTTAGCAGCAAACTGAGTCAATTTCAATTGACTTATTTCGCTATAAATTTTCATAGCAAAACTCTCTAATTGGTCTATAATTTGTGGGATCGCTTGTCTCTCCCATTTTTTGGATATTGGCTGTACCTGAACATGTGCAAGGTTCCATGCCGAATGAAAGACACCTGACGAATAGGATAGGTGGAGTAATTTGCGTAGAGGTTTAGCTAAAGAAGAGACGGCAGCAAAGGCGAAATACAATCAGATTCAGCAGCCTTAACCACATTGAGACTCCTGAGCACTTTGAAAACTTCCTTTCTGCAGAAATGTAACGGTCTTTAATTATGATTGTATGTTGATGTAGACGGAGGAGGTGGTATTTCGTGTACAAATCCCCGTTGTGACTTAGGCGCCGTACCGAATAATTGGTGAAGTTATTCTTGACTGTTTTTGAAAGAAACCAGAAATCCTTACTACCCCTCGACTTGCAAAAATTTTCTATCTAATGCTTTGATCGAATTGGAACTTAGCGCAATTAGATTTGCAGCCTTTCCCTGCCTGTCTTTAGATTTGTCTCAATTCCGCTGAATGGCACAGCTTATATACCTGAAATGCAGCTCCCTTTTCTTTTAACATTTTTGTATTTGTGTGGATTCAGAGCAGCACTCAAAATTTCTCGAGGAAAAACACACACCCGAGTAAACAGTCTTCTTATTTTCCAGACCGTTGACCTCTTTCAGTAAGCATTGACATTGTTTAGTTCTTTTGTTCTAGTTTGCATAGTAGGAACACGCAACTCTATTCTCATTTAGTTTTCAGTTTGAGAAAAAATACGTCGGCGTAGAATGTTGGCTCGAGTGAGTTTTGAATAGTAAGCTGAAAAGTATCTTCGGTAAATATAATAAAAATTAGTGTTTTCATAACCAATTTGTTAAAGAAATTTCTTAAAATTTATCTTAATTGTTGATGTTTTTAGTTATCATTTGATTATTTATCGTATCCTGCACATACACAACCTTATAAAATTATTACTTTATATTTAATTGCTCAGAAATATCAAATCAGCAGTTGAGGAAACCTGTTTAGCCATCTTTTCTTGTAGCGAACTGCAAACAATTTACATCGGGCATATAGGAATAAAGTTTTTGTTCAAGCTGCTCGATTCAGTCATACCCGGTATTGGCGAACTTCACTCAATTATCTTCATAACTATATCTTCTCTAGAAATAAGTTTGACAAATATCATCCGAGTGATCGTGACTTGAATTTTAACTCTATTTTGGTTTTGCGACATTAACCCGCTATCATCTAGGACAACAATCATATTTCAACATAAAGCGCTGTTTCTGATAAGTCATAGACATATCAATATTGTTACTATGATCCAGGGAACGTTTAGAATAATATAACAGTAGAAGAATATAGGAACGCTGAGAGTAGTCTCAAATTCTTGAATTCAACTTAAGGTTACCTGAGGAGTAAGTCAAAACAAGCAGAAGACATACTGGCCTACTCTAGGATTCAAAAGTGTATTGGATTTGCTTGTCTTCAAAGGACTCAAATTAGCTAATAGTCAAGTTTGAAAGACGTTAAAGCAAGAGAAGATGAATTTTCCCCTTCAGCATTCTAATACTATGAACAACACTACAAAGGCCAATATCATAATATTAACGGGTGGCTTTAATGCACAATTATAGGTTCATCACCACTAATTGCCAAGTCCGAAAAAAATGAGTATATAAAACATCACACCACTTTGACAAATATTATCTTCTGTTTCTCGCCATCTAGCGCCAAATTTCATTCAGTTTGTGTTTTTCACTTATAAGGCACAACATTGTTTTCTTATCCGTTTTATTTCTCTTCGAAACAGTAAGAAATTTTGAAGTTTTCCTCACCTCTTATCATGTATATATGTATGATCTTCAAATATAAGTAAACACCTCAATAATTTCCGGATAATTTAGAAACGCTTTCCCAATTAGCAATAAAATCTGAATTCCTTGATATATGTTCAATTCAACTCGTTCGTCATAACTTGTAAAAGCTCTAAATCAACGGAGAAAGTTATGAATATTTAACGACGATTTGATAATTGTTTACACAGAGTACGACGACTAAAATTGTGTACGTGCTCAAGCAACGTGAAATTAAATTTGAAATTTCCTCCTCGACACTCCAGTTTTCCTAAATTTAATGACAAGGACGTGAGCTTTATCGATATTACTACATCCCAGATGGCTCTTACTAACTCACTACACGGCACTACACCACACGCTCCAAATGACAAATTCATTTTAAATATTAAAGCAGCCTGAGCTTTCCTTAGGCATTTTGGGATTTGATATGTGACGAATCCAATTGAGAAGGATATGGAGGCGTTGTAAGAAGATACTCACAGGTACTTGAATGAGGATTAATACAATTATCCTCAAAGGAATGCTCAAATCAAAGATTTTCGTCTCGTTCCACAAAGAGAATAAGGGCAATAAAACTTCAAGAGATTTCAAATTGGATCTTTCAAAATGACAGTAGGATAGGTATACATACATATATCTATATCCTGTTTTCAAAACATATTTGCAACATAAGGGAGTAAAGTTTGAAAAACACACATATACTACCTACCTATATGATTCAGGAGGAGGAAGGATTATGGTCGCCTGTAATTTTGTTTGATTTTAAGTGTGGGTGGGGCTTTAAGATGACTGTCTAGTACAATAGAAACGAGACTTCAGATGTTTACTTTTGATATTGTGATGATGAATTTCAAGATTATTTTATGAAATATTACAATTCTGTTCATAAATACATATATTTGTATGAGCGAGTAAACTTTTTGACGTATGATGAGCATAGGGGAGCCTGTTGTACTTTTTCAGTACGTTTTTTAATTAACTTCTTAGTTAACTTTTTACTTTTTTTATTATAAAATTGATTATAAAAGCAGTGTGATTACCGTGCTTAGACCGCAGACGGGTCCCTTCTATCTCTATATTCATGAGAATCTTTCCTTATTAGAAAAACAAAAATTAGGATACATCTAATATCTTTGCCTTGTGGCTACCAAAACTCCAAAAAACAACCAAGTAGTCTGCCTCTTTTGGTCGGTAGAATACAACACTCGTAAGGCATTTATCAAGCGAACTAATTCGATTTCCTCAATGTTTGACTCTAGACTTCCAGCAAGGTTTCCTATGGTATTTTTTCTTCGTGGATGCAGGCCATAATTGCCTCGCAATAGAACAGCTGTCCCGATTGACCCATTGATGATTAGCTAACCTTTAGTCACAGTTTCAGTCACATTAACTCTGATTATATTTTCAAATTCAATTTCCTCAAGGATATAAATAATCTACTTTCTTGTATGAATCGAAATCATTTATGACTTTCAATACGCTTTTGAATAGTATTGGACTTGTATAATGTTTTTCATAATTTACTGGCCCAGCCAATTTACGCAATAATCGCCAGAATATGAACACATTTAGTTTCAAGATAATAAATTATTTCCACGTGATGCAAGATTAAATAAACACTCGATTTCACGTCAAGAGCATCTCGGAAGTACTTAAACACAAGCTCGCCCTACCATTTCATCTAAATAATACAGGTGTAATTAGCTTTAGGTCTTGAATGATTATTAATCATTAGTCTAGTGTAGTACTTCAAAGTACTTAAGATAGCATGATGCTCCTTGACGAATGCTATGACTTAGATCTCTTGTATTTCAACGAAAAATCTAATTAGGCGCTGAACTGATTTTTTTTTTTTTTATGAATGGAAGAAGGAAGAATCCCAATAAATATAGAGGATATTCCTAGGGTGTAAGCAATTAGTTAGTGAGTTTTGGGATCTGGAACAATGTTATCTGCATATGACTTGTTGGAGTTCCTCCCACCCATAGGAACCCATAGGAAGGTCTTCACGTTAATCAGAGGCGTTAATTAGAGAAATGGGTGCCATAAGTAATAAATCAAGAATAGTGTTAAGTTATTAAATAAAGTGAATGTTGTGAAAAAAACACTGGAGTTAGTGACCATCTCTTATCAAACTACTTTTCGTCAATGCGGTATACAACCTAAAAACATCTTTGGTCATGATCTTCCAAAAATCCACAGAAGACTATAATAGAAAAAAGTGGGTTGTCGAAAAAATATTCCACATTTAACCAATTTAAGCCAATGTAGTGATAAAAATTATAAATTTGGAATTGAGTTAAACAGGGCATATTAGAACATATGGAATTCTGAGCGCTTACAAATTTGTCACAAAAAAAAGCATGTTAAAACAAACGCACCACGAAGAAATGTCACACTTAGTGCTAAATTGAAAGATTAACTTATGTTAACTCACTGAGTACGGAGAGCTCGAAGGACTAGAATATTAGTAATAATTGGTATAAGTCTTATAAACAACAACGAAGATTTTTTGAAAAAGAAATTTCTTATGCAAAAAAAAGCGCGTTTCGTATCACCAGGAACCATATATTCATCAGTAAGGCTTGGCTCCGACCGAGTTTGCTGCCAAATCCGTAGCTCGAGAATTAAGTGGAAAAAAAACTTTTTACAAACAAAAATATATTTTGACTAAGATCACTATGAATTTATTTCATAGCAAAGCTCTCTATGAAATGCTAGTCCCACATAGGGCTAACCATTAATACAATACAATTTATTTGGATAATTTACAAAGATTACATGATCTTAAAAGTAGAAAGTGTAATGGTGTAATAATGGGAAGTTTTTTAAAATACAAATAGACTAAATTAACGAAACTTACAATAAGAAAAAGGGAAGCTATGTGCAAAATGAGGAGAACAACCTCAAGAAAGTAATAAAACAAATTAACAAAAGGGAAAAAAAGCAATAAAATTAAATAAATAAAAAATAAGCAATAAACAATGTGTTCAAGCATCGATGTAAATAATTGTAAATCTTTGATAGGTTAAATTTACTTTGAATTACTACAGTTCTTGTATTTAACGTTATTTACTTTGAATTATATATGTATGTTTGTAATTTCGGTAGTTCGAATATGAATTGTTAAACAGCATTTAATCAGAAATTGTATTTTGTATTTCTACCTTCTTCTTGTGGTAGCCTCCAACGTGTAAACATCACAAACTTGCGCCTCAATAAAGTTAACTGTGTATAATTCAACAAAGATCTTTTTATTCGAGACATTCAACACGTCATCAGTCAAGCATCCACGCCAAGGGTTCGGAAAGCATACAATTAGCCACGTCACTCCGCCTTTGCAGATTGCAGAGACACAGGCAAGGATATTCCAGCACCATATTGAGGCCCAGCACCACAGAAGCACCTTACGCTCATTTTCTACACAATATGTAATGATAAATAATAAATAATAACTTATAAATAATCAATAATAAAGGACAAAGATGAATACCGGTAAAAAACACAATACATATATATATATATAAAATGAGAAATGAAACTAAGAGTAGAAAAAAGCAAAAAATTAGTTAATAAAAAATAAGTGACAAACAGCATCGAAAGCAAGATAAATTACACTAAACTTATACATAAGAAAACCATTTCTGCACAAGAGAGAAAAAAGAGAGAGAGAGAGTAAAAAAGATATAGACTATAATCTGGGAAATACTCAGGCTGACTTTAAACAAATATATGAAGATTTTATAAGCTGAAGACCACTGAAAAAAATTGCAGTAGATCCTCTGAATTTTTCCTAACAAAATGATTCACATCTATTCTACTGCACCTTTTGTAAAAAACGTAACAGTTTCTGTAACCGTTCAATGTGATACATTTAAGAACGCAGGCCCTAGCTAGTACCTTAGCCTTCGGTCATGGTTGTTGAAGTCTATAGAGAGAATAGGAAACTCGGATACCTGTACATGAGCGTCGCTTTTCTCGAGCTGTTTGAAGCAGGACAGAGCTTATTCATGTTACTACGGTGGAGGGTTTGTTTTAATTGAAAACAGCTGCCAAAGCGTCTTTGATAAGGCTTCGATGTAAAGACGGCTTCTTAGAGCATTATCGGCGTGGCGTGAAAAAATAAAAATTTAGAGAAACAATTATAACTCGTAATTGGAGAAATTCAAGGAAACTACACAACGGCGAAGTCATTGTGCATGTAAAGAGTACTTACTTACATTTAAAGCAAGAGATTAATTTTTAAATAACTTTCTTTCATTATTTCGAAAAATGCAATAGTTTTTATAGTATACTTAGTCCAAACGTTAAATAAAAACAAAATAAATTTGCAGATTGGGAAAGTCTCAATCAGTATCCTAGAGAATTTGATTTGTCGATCTGTTTTGCTTCAAAGGAAGCTCGTGAAAGCAAATTTGCATTGAGTGCAATTCTAAGTTTTAGCATGCGTGAATACATTCAGTACTTATACAGCAGATCTTAACAACAGCAAAATCGCTCTAAGTTAAACGATAAGTGCAACGAAGCAATAAAAGGGAAATGGTCTGCTTTTCGCAACTATCAATTGCATCGATGTCCGGAGATGAAACACTATCCAAAGAGAAAAATCTCGTTTTGACCAGAATGTTAGAATCTTGGCAAGTTGCAAAGGCAGGAAAGGTTTCTGGTCCCAGGTCAAAACCATTAGGAGCAACTTCAGCAGTTCCTCTATTCCTTCACTACTTTACAATGAAGGTATTGTTGACTCGCTGAATAAAACTAATATTTAGACTGTTAGATTCACTTCAAATTCACCTTTTCCAACCACTTTACATCTCTTTTACAAGAGCCAATACACATCCATATGAGAGATATGTTCAAGGTCCTTAAGGAGATCAACGTCTCCATAGCTGCAGGTCCTAATAGTTTGAAGCCTCCGTTAAATAAAACCTGTGCATCATTCTTGGCTAAAGCTCTACCAAAATTATTCTACTTGTTTTATTCGACAGGAAAATTTCCAAATGCTTGGAAATTACGTCACGTTTACCCTACTCCCAAAAAAGGAACGGATAGCGATTCCTCAAATAACTGACCAATTACAATCACTTCGATTCTTTAAAAGGTTTTTGAATCTATCATTAACTCCAAATTAATGAAGTATCTAGAAACTAATAAGGCCCACAACGATCGCCAATATGGTTTTTCTTTTTCTGACTTTTCTTATGGAACATTGAAGCCGTAGTCTTCTCAATTAAAATCGTTGCGCTAGATATTTCCTATCATAAGGTACTTGGCCTCTCTGGTTCTCTTCTTATACTATATATATACTTTGCCTGAGAAGCAAAGAAGACTAATTTTAGGCTAGGTATTCAAGTAAGTACGTAGTATTTCGCCTCAAATATAATTCACACTGAAAAATTATTTTAAATTCATATATGAGGTCAGATTGGCTGTTACCCTGGCATATACGGCAGGCAGCAACCAAGCCGTACTGATGAGTATACGGTTCCTGCTGATACGAAACGCCCTCTTTTGCGAATAAATATCTTTTACAAAGATTTTTCGTTTGTAACCAGTTTTTTCAACTCGCAACAAACTCGGCCAATTTTCGTATTGAATTTATTTGATATTAAGTCATATGCGAAATAGTATTCTTTTAAATAAATGGTTAGAGTCGAGTCATATTTACCAAATATGATCCAACAATTTCTGTTTAGGTCGGCTGTCTCTTCTGAAATAGCCGTACCTTCCGGTGTTCCTCAAGGCAACTATTTTGGTCCACTGCTTTTCATCTTATATATTAACGGTTCGCAAACGTTATTAATCTATCTGATATATGCTGACGATGTTGATAGCTCTATTGGTTGTTGCGCTTTGCAATTAGACATTGACATTTTCTTCATTTGGTATAGTAAAAATTGAATGTATCTAAATATTGACATGGAAAGCCACTAGCTTTACCCGTAAAAATTCTCCACTTCTGACTACATACCATATAAATGGTATAGCTCCTGACAAAACCAATGAAGTCAGAAACCTTGGTGTACGTTTAGACTCCAAACATAGCTTTTTACCACATAATTAGGTTTTGTAAGAAGATGGACGCATGATTTTAATGATCCTTTTACTTTGAGGACCTTGTATCCAGCTTTTGCGCGACCTCTTATTGATTATGCTATCCGTTTGGTGTAGTTTTCATTATATTCATCTAAGGCGCTTGGAATCTATACAGAGGAGTATTAGCCGCTTCGCACTTAGACGACTCCCATGTGATAATCCTCTCACGCTTCCCCTTTATGAGCAGAGATTAAATCAAAGCTACTTACTCTCACTAGACGAAGTGAGGTAATTAAGGTAGTTTTCTTGTTTCAAATAGTAACTGGTGTCGTAGACCCTACTGAGGTCTTATCTATAATTAACTTCCATATTCGCCAACGAGCTTTGAGGAATGACTCGTCTACCCTTTTGCATGGCACCCACTACGGTTATAATGAGCTTATTTGCTCTATGTTGAGTGCCTTCAATGGCCAGTCAGATCTCATTGATTTTGACTCAACTCCGACAGCTTATTTAAATAGGGTAAGGTGGGGCGCAATCGTCACTATTTTTTCAATTGACATTTTTGAAGAAAGAATAAATTCTTTTACAAAGCAGAATATTTACAAATACAATAAAAACATTTATAGTTATATTAGTGCACTAAATTTTAGGCTTCTGTCAGATTAAAGCATTGGTTTTGACAGTTAATTTTTTTTTACCAAAGTGACAAAACCGCCCCACGGTGTGGTACATTCGTCCAAGGGAGGGGCACATTCGTCTGAGGAGGATATATACGACTTTATTAATAACAATGTATATATTATATTAGAAAAAATAATGAAACTTCACAAATTATTTAAAAAAAAAGTAATGTAACAAAACATAAAGGGAGATCATCATTTTAATCACCGGAAATATTAAATAAATATAATAGATAATCAAATAATACCTATTTATTTATTTTATATAATATTTTGATAAATCGGTATCAAAAATATACTTATTCTTTGCTCTCGATGTACCTTGTGGATGAATTGGTTCTGGTAATTTCATTACCACGTCAGATCTTGATATGAAGGAAACATCTGCAATGCTGGGTTCAATGAAGACATATTTTCCTGCACATTTTCTGAAGAATTTCACGGTGAATAAATTATTTTCAATAGAAATAATTTGGCAAACGTAAAAGACTGGCCGATTTATCGTAAATTTCGCTAGTACAAAATTATTCAATGATAAAACTTCATTAGCAGTTAGTTCTTTACTCACTTCTGTCGATTCTATACAATCTTCATCTGCATCATCAAAATCTACGCATTTGCCACCAGACGTACAAGATTCAGCATAAGACACTTCGATTTCATCCTCTGACTCAGAAGATGTAAAAATTATTACTTTAGCAGCTTTTCGTTTTCTTAGTTCCGTTTTATTTTCCTTTCTGCTTTTTTCTTCAAGCTTTTCTTCAAGTTTTTCCTTTTCAGGGGTATCCGTGAAAATACAAGACCTTCCAGATCGCGCATTTGTTTTCTTTGCAGTTATTTTAGGATACGGACGTAAAATTTCTGGATTAGTTGCAGCAGTCACAGAATTTGTCGATGGAATTTCTATACACTCATTATCGCTACATGAATGTCCTCCCGAAAAATTCGACTTCGAAAATATATCCGAATTGAATGGAAAGATTCCCGTTTCTGCAAAACCCTTTGTAATATTTTCAGGACAAAAGGCCTTCAAAAATGGTTGAGCTGTCAGTTCTGCAATTTCATATATTGATATTGCTTTTTGATTATTTACTGTGAAATCAGAGAAAGAGGTTTTGCAAAACTTTTTGAATGGACCAAAAGTTGTGACATCGAGTGGCTGCAATTTATGTGACGTATGGGGTAGAAAAGTCAACAAATTAATTCCATTTTCACGACAAAAAATAATGGCTTCTAAGGAGCAGTGTGATGAGTGATTATCGAGAAGTAACAATATTGGCCTTTCTTTCATACAATTTGTATTTTTCTTGATATGTCTTAAAACATCAAGGAAAATTTCTGCAATCATCCATCCACTTTTGCTGTTTAGAGCTAGAGATTCAGATTCTTATACGAGGGTAAACATAAATCGGAGGCAAATGGTTTCCGTTTGCACTTATTATACCTACCATCGTTACCAAGCTGCCTCTTTCGGCAGACACAGCTTGTGATACTGCCCGCAATCCTTTCTCAGCAATAACCTAAGAAAATTAGAAGTAAGATTAGTTCTTTATGCTTCGATTATTTTTACCCTTGGAGATTCCATAACTGTTGTTATGCCAGTTTCGTCAAGATTATACATGTCTTTCGCTGCAAAATGATATCGTTCATACAATTTCCTTAAATCTTCCAAAAAGGAACCAACTGCTTCTTTGTTGAATCTATTTAATCTGGCCAAACTTATGTTTTCGGGCTTCCTTAACGATATAGATGGATTTCTTTTCATAAAACCAAACAGCCAATCTTTGCCAGCTTGTTTGTTTATATCCCAAGATTTAAGATAAATTAGGTTGTTGCACTTAGAGTAATCATATGCAAATTTCCGTAGCATTGAATATGTCAATCCGAGATGCAATTTCGGACAATTTTTCAAATAACACGCTAATTCATCTTCCTGGCATTTTGAAAACACTTGATTAGATGAGTATTTGTTCTGATATTGCCTGTTGTTATCGCCATCATCACTGCTGTGTCCGGAATCTACCGGAGCTTGTCTAGTAGGGCCGGCATTTCCTTTTTTTTTATTTGCATTAAACGTGAATTTATTGTTTGCCTTTTTAAATTATATTTTACAGCGGCAGAGGTTGGGGTTTCGGTTTTATGCAGTACATCCGAAAGTGCGTTTTTCATGGCTATTTCATCGATATTAGGCCTATTTGTTTTACGTTTGTAATTGCGTACCATTTTCCTTCAAATAAAAGTTTAGATCAATCCTTAGTTCAAATATTTTGTTCTATAAAAAAATGTGGGGCACATTCGTCGCGCGACGAAGGAGCCCCATGTTATTACGACGAATGTTCCCCATTGTACACGTTTTTTTATATTATTAAAAAATTTTCCTAAAAACACACATTTTTAAACAATAAATATATAAGATTGTAAAAGACATATTAAGTAATTAATCAAAATTGTAATAGCTAGAAAAATTCCAAATTAAAGTGGTTAAAATACTTACGTTTTATTAGGACAAAATTACACAAAAAACTGCTGAAACACCAAAACACTTGCAGCTCGCCTAACGGTCAGAATAGAACTACTAAGCTACAATGTAATGTGAATCAAGCTTGAACATGCGTTGTCGGCACACATAGGAGGACAAAAAATTCTCAGAAGTTAGAAATAATAGCACTGACGAATGTGCCCCAGTGACGAATGCGCCCCACCTTACCCTACATATTTTGCTGTATTTAATTTATTATTCTAGTTTTATATTTTATTTATTGTTTTTTTTAATTCTGATGATTTTTTCTTCTTTTTTTTTTAAATTTGTTGTCCTGTTGGCGCTGCTAAATAAATAAATAAACTGAAATGTAAAAACCTACTACATCCTAGTGTATAGTGGAAGATGGAGCTCGTAATCAGCAAAATCTATTGGGCAATACCTGACCAGGAAAATTCTTAATTTCTTTCCTCTCCCAACCCAAATTTCATCGAAAATTGTGGGATTATCTGAAAACAAAGATTTGTTACATGTATTCCTAATCTGAAATTGTTTAGAATAATCTGTGAAGACTTGAATACTATACCAATACGAATTGAAAGTGTAATAAAGGAAGCGGGAGGTATGACAAAAAAGTCCAGGAGTATATGCAAATAAATTATTAGGATAAAATTTTGCGTTTTATTGTAAACTTTCCTTTTATACCTATAATTTAAACTTATGAAATTTTTTAATTTTTGTGGGTGCGTTTAATTCGTTAAACACCTCCTGAGCATAGCGTTCATATTTTCCTTTTTTAATAAATCAGATCAGTTAGAATAATTAAACTGTTCCTACAAAACTTTTGTGTATCTATTTGCGTTGTTACAGTTTTTCCAGAAGCCTCACGTTAGTAGATTTTCCTGAACGTAAGTGATGCAAAAAATAGAATTTCCATGAAAATCTTGTAGATATGGGAATGTCATACGCTTCAGTTACTGGTAAAAATGTATTTTTATTTATTTTTTTATGCTTGGCTTCTTACATATTTTTGAAATATATTCTGCGAAATACAATGTGATAGAGACCATTAGGAGTAAGTAAGTATAAATAAATTTCGAAGGTTGAAATATAAAAGCCCAAAGACCATCTGGGCTCGTTTCTCTTGTATTAAAATTTGAAAACATTGGCATTGGGTAAGGAGACGACCTAAGCTTTTCTGATTATGAGTGTTGTTGCCTTTTTGCAGAGAAATATTGTGTCTTCGTGAAATAAGTTAATCTAAAAAAAGATTTATTATTTGACTTGGTAGACTGATAGGATTTATATAGGATCACATAAACTGAAGCACTTAAGAAATTCATTTCTTGAAAAACACTTAAATTAATTTAATTATACTTATTTGTTTTAGTAGAAATTTTCGTTCTCTTTCATCTTGAATTTCGAAGCACAAATTGGAAATTTACAGATCAGTGCGCAATATTGATAGAAAAATGCCTCAATCATCTACGGACTATGGACTCCCCCCCCCACATATTGAGAGAGATCTGCCGAATTACGAACCTATGTTAGTCATATTTTACCATTGAAAATATATCGTAGTGACTCAGTTGGGTGTAATTTTAGTCATTTTAGTTAAGACTTGTTTTTGTTTCGTTGCAGGGGACGAAGGATCCCAAGCACCACAGAGGTCAAGGTAACCCATTCTGATAGCCTGCTAAGTATAGAAAGCTATAATATTCGAAAGGAAACTAGGTATGAGCGAAAAGCACGGGACCATACCGAAGTAGGATTCGAATCCACGACACCTGGGGCGGTAGTCAGGGTACTAATCAGCTGAAATATCGAGGCTACACGACTAGTATAAAGTGAAAATTTGTAAAACACCTGTTTGAGTTTTATGTATAGCGCATAATATAGTGGCTACCCACGTATAATCAAAATATGTCGTGACCAGTATATGTGAAATTATTATCAAATAAATTTTATATGTACGTATTCTAAGCGCAGCACAAGTTCCTGACAAACACAAATGTAACTCAGGTAGTCTAAGGGTGTACTGCCCTTTGCTTTTAGTTAGAACGTACACGCAATTTGAACGAAGACTACAATGAATGCACTGATAATTGCGGATTAAGATCAGTGGTTTCTTTTCTTATAACAAAAACCACTGTCCACATCCTTTTAACTTTCAATCAACTGTCACACTTATTTTTTAGAATTTCCCACTAATTATATTAAGATCAGATTATGTATATAAGTTATTAGGTCCGAAATTCACACAAAATAGAAAACACACTTATTGACACAGATTTATAATGTATACGATTTCCAAGAATCGTTGAACTGGGGATAAAACTCAATACATATATAAGTTTTGGGTCAGAGATTTTTGTATCACACTGAAAATGAAATTTATTATCAGAAATTTGTAATGTACAATTTGTCAAGAATGTGATATATTATATATTGGTATATATAGAATATCTATATGAAGTTAAAATAAAAATATGATTTATGTAATATATGCACCCAAAATTAGAATATATTAAATTAGATACGTAAGTAAAATAAATGTTCCAAGTGGGTGGTACTCACCGATCTGATACTTGGCACTTGAAAAATTGGCCTTAAGTTAAGACTCTTTGTTTTAGCCCTTGATTCGAACAATTCTTTTTTCCCATCTAGACCAGGAATAAAGTGTTAATGTTAGTAAATTTTATGTCAGTCAAGACCCGAGATACAATATGATTTAAGTCAGTGAATATCTGGCTTAAAGTCTTATCTTAACTTCAGTCAATGCCCGGAATAATGGTCTTTGAGTCAGTCACTGCCCAGCTTACAGTGTTTTATTAATAGGAATTGTATATCAGTCGATGCGCGATATAAAATATTAGTCCCTTACCTAGCCAACTTATCCCAAGCGATGCCAAGTGCAAAAAGAGATCGGGACCAGTCAGCTTGTTGTTTATATAGCCCTTGCTTGCACACGACACCAATGATTTAGTAGCAGAGGCACATGATAACAAGATTTGGCAATGCATCTGTGAACTTACGGTACTAGTGATAAAACTTGCATAGCAACGAACAAAAATGCGTAGCAAGAATAAACTAACGGCACCACATGCTGCTGTGATAAATGAAATTTCGGTGCAGAAAGCAATAAAAAAGAAACAAATTCCCATTCGACGATTATGAGAATGCTTTGATTAGAGTTGATCTACTCGATCTGGTTATGTATGTCTAATGAGTAGCATGTTAAACACATGAATAGAGCCTAAGATCAAACCTCGACGTACACCAGCGTAAAGAGACAACAGAGCAGAGATGGAATACTGGACTTTTACAACTTGCTTGCGATCATTAACCGAAAGGTCCAATATAGAGAAGCCATATTTACTGCCAAGTTTGAAGACCAATTTTGTGTAATAAAAATATATAACTAAAAAACTCACGGCTTTCCCACGATGACAATACACATAAAGATAATCCTCCCGCGATAACACAACCCCATCAAATATCATCAGCTAAAAATAAACAAAAAAGGCATTAATAAGATGAAAAAAATGGTAAAGTAATGGTAACCAAAGGCTAAACTTACGCTTAATGTACCAAAAATCCAACGCAACATCTAAATCTATTTATCTAAAAAGAGAAACAAAAACAAATCATTTAATAAATAAATAAATAGATATTTAACACTAATTATAAGAACCTACCTATAGACGGCAGCTGCCACCAAGCTTTTGACATATTCAAGATGGCAGCTAACATTACAAGAAAAATCATTCTCATTAAAGATCCACGATGACGTAATATCGTGCCTTAATGTATGAGTGACGCAGGGCTTTATTGTTAGAAGCCACCGGCAGACACAATTCCCATTATGTTTCTGCCTATAATACTGGAAGTAGCAAATCACTTTCGTTTTGACTGAGCGACAAAGCAGATCGGCAGCTCTTGTGCCATATTAAGCTTTGACTAACAATAATCTAAGGGAAGTATATATGAATCCCTCATTACTAACCCATTTATCGAAATTATAATATTCGATTAATATTTTTTCAGTATCCCATTGGGAGTTTTGACCCAAGCTCCCACATGAGCAGTTCTATGACGCTCATTTGTCGTCCGCATAACATCACTTTGATTATATAATTAATAATCATTCTTTCTCTCTTTAAATTACAGATTGAGTCGTACAAACGTCAGTGGAAACACACAAAAAGACACCCCAAAGAAAAATGGATTTATTTTTATTTTGAAACTTAGAATTAAAGTAAAGTAGAGGTGAAATAGACTTGTGGCCTGTCCGGATCCAAGTCTTTGTCTTCGTCTTGTTATTACTGCTAGCATCGTAACTTCGAGTCAAGCTCTATCCGAATCCATGTCTATGCCACCAAGCTTTGTTACTTTGTATAACAGTTTTGACATCTGGTTAGCTTGATCACCGAGTCAAGGTTCGAGTTGACTTATTTAAATAGACAACTTAATGTGAGGTTATATTTATTTGCTGTCTGTGAAATCAAGTTAAGCAAACGAACGAATTCGGACAGGTTAGCTTCGTCTTCGTCTAACTATTATAATAGCTGAGCTTGCTGTGTTACGTCACTAGCTGTAATAACAAGACGAAGACGAAGACTTGGATCCAGACAGGCCCTTAGTAAACATTGAATTTTTTTTAATTAATTACATATTTTGTGAAGGATACCTGAATTGTTAGTTTTGTAAGAAGAATTTTGTGAATAATAAATTAGTGAGTTTTTGTTATTTTGAAAACCACCTGTCTTGTCATTTTTTAAACCGGCCCCTTGCCCTTTTTATGCTAAGCCCACATTGGGACTTAACAGGGTGACTCACCGAGCCAAAGGCCTTACTGAAATCAAGAAGGATCAATATTGATAGATGATCATTGTGGAGATTCTTATTGATATCAGATGTGACCTTTCAGAGTGCAGATTCATAACTGTGACTCGGACGAAATCCTGAACGCCAGACTGATATTCCATGATTTGTCTGTACATAATTTTTTCGAGTATTTTGGCAAGTAAATTAAGTACGTTAATGGGACGAAATTCACTAGGTAGAGAACGAAGGACAAGATTTTTTTTGCTGCATTGATAGGTATACTCGAAGATACTTTAATCCAGAATACTCTGTATACGTATTATACCTACATGAAAAAAAATGGGTTTTATACTTTTCCGGCATTTTTATGAAATGTTTTTCTCGCTCTTACATTGAAATTCCGGATTGTGAAAATTCGGAATTTTTAAATTTGGCGTTTTATATCAATCCCGACATAAACATTGCTTTTCAAAATTTTCGACGTGCAGCTTAGAAATTTTTGGCAAATCGAAAGTCGAAAATAAATTAAAAAAAGAAATAGAAATTTTATCCCAAACACTTATTAAGTTCCTTATATTAAATTACATTTTATAAAGGCAATCTTTCTTAACTGAGAATAGAATAAGATAAAAAACAGCTTTTAAGGACCTTTGCCAAACAGATCTTTCCAAAAATGTATGCGCACAAATAACAGCGACTTTCTTGTTTTTATAATTCAAAATTTCCTCAAAGAATTAGGTATCTTGAAAATAAAATTATTTTAATCACCATTTATTTGTAGATTTTAATAATTTGTAAAGAAGACTTATCCAATATTAAATTCAATACAAAATTGAACGGACTGTTTTTGTTAACTCTTGGTTTTTAAATGAACTGATTTGATTACGCAACGCTCAGGCATTGTTTTAAAATATCTGAAAATACTTCAATTTTAAAATTGATAAATTTCAAAGATGAATCATCCAATTCTTTCTTCACAAGATAATAAATTGATATTGAATTTGCTTTCAAACAGATTTGGTAAAAGAATTTACAGCCCCTGAAACTCTTGGTTACAGTGACTTAGCCTTAGGAATATTTTGCTTCATCAATAAGTGCTTCTGAAATTAGTAATTCGCAGTAGCATCAAAATTCTCGCAAATAACATGTACTATTTTAAATTCAATTCAATTTTTATTTACTCAATTTAAGGGTACATTAAGATGCTTAATCCGATCTTATAAAACTGTACCACTAGATAATCAGGATTTTATATTAAAAACTAGGAGATACACTAACACTACAAATAAGCTATGATATGAGAAAAATAAAGCAGAAAATTATATTAGCTTGCATTACAAATGAAGAAAAAAGAAACAAAGATATATATATAACTTACATATATATTAGAGTTGCATTGTATAAAAGAAAAAGATGTCATATAAAAAAAAGACGTTAAGCGCAAAAACATTTCGAACACACCATAACTGAGAAGTATACATAAATCACGCACCCTGTCCAAATACCGCAGGGACATATCATTCATCGTAATATTGGGGAATGAGGTAAAGTCATTAATTCGAGAATGGAACCCTATGACTTGTGACTTCCCTGCGTTTATGCAAAGACAACTCATGAGAAACCAATCATGAATTCTCTTTAGGTCATAGTTGATTCGTTCAATGCAGTCTTCAATTAGACCAATTGGACGGCTCAGGTAGATTTTAACGTCATCCGCGTACAAGTGAATGCTGACACCTTTCACAACGAGTGGTAAGTCATTGATGAACAGGCTGAACAATAAGGGACCCAGTATCGATCCCGGAGGAACACCCGATATGAGATGTAGAGCATTCGAAGATACCTGATGATTTATTGTGACCGTTTGGGATCTTCCAACACGAAAGTTTTGGATAAAAAGAAGAGCTGATTTAGAGAATCTAAAGTGAGACGAAAGCAACTGTAGTAACATAGTATGGTTTACACTGTCAAACGCCTTTGAAAAATCTAAAAGAGTTAATACACAGACTTCGTCAATATCCATTTCGTGGCGGCCATCGGTGGTCACCTTAAGAAGTGCAGTCTCACAGCTATGGCCAGCCCGAAAACCAGATTGCCAAGCACTCAACACATTAAACGCAGTCAGATATTCATTTATTTGATTATAGATTAATTTTTCAAATACTTTTGAAAGGAAGCACAGTAAATTAATGGGCCGAAAGTCTGACAAATCTTTGGGGAAGGTGTTTTTGGAATTGGTACTACATTAGCAGTCTTCCAAGAAACTGGAAAAATAGACATTGGGAGGCACATATTGAATATGTGCTGCATTGGCCAAATGATCCAGGGCAATATTAGTTTGAGAAATTTCGGCGAGATATTATCAGCACCAGAGGCCAAAGATTTGATGGATAGGAAAGCCTTAAAAACTTCATCACCATCCACGCAGCGAAAACTGATCCCATCGATTGAATTATCAGAGGAAGATAGCAGTGCATCTACTCTTAAACAAGGGTCCGGTAATTGAGTAAGCGCAAAGTGCTTATTGAGATCGTCAGGATGAAAATCGCATATAGGGTGCACAGAACCATATACTCCCGCTTTCCGTAGGTTAAATCATAATTTCTTGTGATTTAAGTTGGGATTAAATCTATGTGTATAGAAAGACCGCTTAGCGAATAGTATTTTGCTGTTCACACGATTTCTAACAGCTTTATATGCACGTTGGCTAGCGGCCGTCCTGAGACTTCGAAATTGCTGAAAAATTTTAATCACGTTCAGCAATCAGCGATCTTATTTCTGAAGTGAACCAAGGACGGCTTTTACCCGTGACTTTCTTCCTACGGAGGGGAATGAACTTATCAAAAAGCCTAAGAAGTAAATAATTCAGAAATTCCACTTTGTCATTTACACTAGCGAATGACTGGGTATTCTGCCAGGGCAATAAGTTACATTCATCATGCAATGCTTCTATATTTACGCTAGCATAGTCACGATAAAGAATTTTCGCGATATTATGCTGCATTTTAATATCGTACGTAAGGAATAAGACATCATGGTCGAGTATGCTTGGCGGGCTGAGTTGATTCTGGAACAGAACTAATGTCGGATCAGATACAAACAAAAGATCTAATTGCGTTGGGTTCATCGAATTATGATAGGTAGGAAGTTCATTAACCAAATTCGTATGCGGGGATTGCATTAAAAATAAAAATGAGCTCGAGGTACTACCACTGTTCAAAACATTCACATTAAAATCGCCTCCAATGATAACATGCGAATACTTCACAGTGATTATCGCCATTAGATCAGCAAATTTCTGAGGTTTACTGTCACTAAGAGAATTGGGAGGACAATATACTGAACACAGAACAAATTTATCTAATCCCAGATCAACCTCCACACAAATGAACTCAAGCGGGCCACCATTAGAAAGCGCAATCACTCTGGTTTTCAAAGTATCAATAACATAAATTGCTACATCTCCTCCAACGCGAGAATCACGGTTGTTACGTAGTACAGTAGGTAAAACCAGGGATTGAAATTGTTGAAGACGGGATAGGTATCATGCCTTAGCCATGTCTCAATAATGAAAATCGCATACACTTTTGTGCCACTAAACAAGTCGCAGAGCTCATCATTCTTAGTACGGATGCTACGAGTATTCAGTGTACAGATGTTAGTTAAATCCACTGCTCTGGTTATAAAATATTTCCAGAAGGGTTCGAACCAGTGCTATCGTTTGGAAAATTGCAAGAGTAGTACAATTTGCTTCCAAAGCGGAGTACTTTCGGAAAAAAACGGAGTACACGACTAACGAAAATTAATGAATTCAAATTAATTAGAATGGAATCCTGAAATCATATTAATGTGAATAAAACCCATGATTTATATTTAGATTTTTAAATAAATCTTTATATGTCTAGTATTATTGCATTATTTATATTTTTTTTATATAGAAACAACTGGTTTTTATTTAAAGATTTTCCCATGAATTTTTTCAGCAATAAGAATTCCTTAAGTTTAGTTGACAGCTGTTGATTTAAAAGATTCATTAATTAATAGCTTTGATTCAGGTAATCATACTTGCATGAAGTAAAAGGTTCTGTCATGAAAAGCTATTCTTGAGAAAAGCATACCTGCATAAAGCAGGTGTATACTAATAAAATACATAAATTCGATCATCAGTTTAATCATTTAATTATTGAAAACTTTTGAATTTTGAAAATTTAGTAAGGATTTTAATACAGTCATAATGTAAAATTGTATTGACAACTTCAGCCGCCTTAGTTTTTCTGCATTTCAAATCTTTTGCAATATTTGAATAGTAATTCACAGAAATAATTCTGGTAGAGCAAAATGCATAAAATTAAAAGTTATTTTGATTTTTGAATGTCCGTCCGTCCGTCCATCCTCACGATAACTCAAGAACGCATGTAGTTAGAGAGCTGAAATTTTGCCTATGGCCTTTCAAAAAAACGTAAAATTAAACGGAAAACCCCTTCTTGGTGTTGCCATATAAAAATTTAATATTTTTACGTATACTGTGAAAACGATCCTATATGGTTTTCACGTACTGAAAACTTCTTCAGAATGTGAAATCCTATAAAATTGGATATAATGATCTTTTCTGTCCGATGAACCGTTCTAGAAATATTTGTGAAATACCACTTCAAAAATCAAACTTGCACGAAATTACATACGGGAATTCATCTAGGGTATGAATGGTCTTAAACCAAGTCGAGCTTTTTTACTTGTTTGCAATAACTTTAAAACATATTTTACAAAACCCTCTGTTATTTATAAGGCTGCGTGCATACAAAGCAAAATTTTTGAACACGCTTAGTTTTTTTTTTTTACGTATACCTTTTTTGGCGACAAAACAGCTTCCATAGAATTTCCAAGAAATGTTTCTTGACATATCCGCCCAACATGCTCTAAATCTATCGTTATACTAGAAATTATGTTTTCTTTATTAATTATGTTTTTTTGAATTTCTAGAAATTGTTCTAGATTGCTTTTGATCTTCGGATACATTTGCCATATTCATATTGCTTGTACCACAAGCGTACATGTAGAAACTTTAATACTGTCCTATGGACATATATTTTGGATGACTTGAAACTTGCTTCTCCATTAGCAAAAATGATTTTGATCACATTAGATTTTTACTCTGAACTTCACAGTTCTGTATGAAGTTCTGTTTCTCCGGAAAATACGGAACAGTTAGTAAACTATATATCTGAAAGAACGTTGAGGTCATTATAAATAATGGTCGATACTCATTAGGGTCATTCCACAGGAAATCGATAAAAAATCGCACTTTCCCAAGGTCGTTTTTCTTTTACTCAAAAGTAAGTAGTTATGAGAAGAATACAACTATTTATTTTTGTGCTGCGCCATATTCTGGTTGAATTAAAGAACTCTGAAATCCTTGAAATTCGTCAAATTTTGGTCTGCTGAGTTATATTCAAAAAATCATAACTTTGGTTCTGATATGCCAGAGACATGACCTTTTGGTTATTTTACAGATGAGAGAAAATTATAAAAATAGATGGCTTTTAGAAGAAGAAAAAAATTATGGATGTTAAATAAGATCCTTTACCCTTGAATATCTTCGAATGCATTCCCTTGATTTTTCCTTGCTTTATTTTTAAATTAATGCTCATAATGTTGTTGTTATTAAATGGTTAAATTTTTAAATTGGGATCTCAATGGGTTTGGAGACGAGAAACAAGACAATCTTAATCGCCGTCCCTAAAAATTTCCACAGAGTTGGTGTAAGGTGTAAGTTCCTTGGATTTGTTTTTTTTTTGTTTTGAAAATTGGGATCAAGACATTCTTAATCGTCGTCCCTAAAATTTTCCACAGAGATGGTGTGTAAGCCGTAAGTTCCTTGTATTTTTTTTTTTTTTTTAAATTGGGAACTATTCTCATTTGTGTCACAATTCACAAATTTTGTATTGTTTTATTACAAAATATCAACGTTTTTTACAACACGTGAATTAAAGTAAACAAATGATATAGTTAAATTAAATCACTAAATACCTTCGCCGAATTATAAACAAAAACCAAACCTTCCATAAAAAATTTACTATTAATTGGACTTAGCTTTTGTGAGAATGAAAATGAAGAAAATAGGAAATACAAACGAAAAGGTAAAGAGCGATAAAAAAACGTTTTCTGGACTAGAATAGAATTTTTGGAGTTATTCAAGTACAGAGCGTTGATTATTCACATCATAAACATCAATCACAGCGTTTAACCTTCTCTCTGTGCACATACATTTTAACCCGTGTACAGGGGTACAATCGCACCCCGTACATTTTTATTGTAAAATCTATGTGAAAAACATTGTCTGCATAAATAATAATAAAATTTTATTGATACAGTACCAATTTAAAAAACAAAATTAATTAAAATTAAAAAATATCAAAGTTAAAAAAATAAAAAAATTTAGGATGCATCGTCTGAATCTACATATTTCTCTTACCCCCATCATCAATTTCAATCTTGATGCATTAATTACAAGCATTTTTACTGTGCTTTATACAGGTTGGTTTTTCGAAAATGTGGCAGATCAAGCTGGTCATGATGGTATTAGAGCGAGGACATATGTAGCACCTGCGTTGAGAAGATCAGGCACGTTGTAGCCGACTTGTTGCATGGCAATTTTTACGCTGGTTTTTAACTATTTGGGACTTGACAAGTAGGCTGTCACAGCATTATCAACCAATTGCCTGGATAAATATTTTAGGATATCTTTCCGTTCTGAAGATTGTTTTTGTATATGCAACTGTGGTCTTGATAGCCTATGCAAGATCAAAGTAGCAACTCCCGCCAAATCAATCATATTGAGAAAAGGAATGAATCATAAATCGTTTCAAATCGAATATCGTAACCAAGAAATAAATAGACATTTAAACACAATAAATGTGAAACAAGTCAAGCAGTATAAAAATACTAACGCAGCTGCTTACAACATCCGGATTTTAATGACAATCTTATAACAAAACTTCGGTGTGCATATACACCTCTACACACAGTTAAACTCTCAGGTGCCTTTGTAGTTTCACTACTTCATCCATATTTACAAATTTCAATCCGTTTTTTTCTTACAGTGTGTAAAACTTATCACAGATAGCATTCCTGGAAGGATTTTGTTAATTCTTGATCAATTAATTCTTTATTTACGTTTTTAACAGGCTGGGGTGGATTTGCACCTCTGTACACAGACTCATAATGACATGACTAGATAGGTGTAATAGGCTAAACCAAATCAGAGAAGTACCAAACCAACATTTCAACCGGACTTAATAGATTTTGTTACTAAAATGTACTACGAATGTGTAGTTTAAATGCAAGTGAAAAAAACTTTTAGATTATTTGCTAACAAAATACATATATAGGAGTTTAAGTATGAAGAAATGAACAGCGGAGTACTTTTATAAAAGGAGTAGTACCGGAGTACGCTATTAGTTTTTGGAGTAAAAATACTCCGATCGGAGTACAAACGACAGCACTAGTTCGAACTCCGTTCCACGAAGAATAAGCAGAATAACCGCCCAACATCGCAAGGCTCAGAGACTGAAGCATTCAAGAAGCCACCACAAAATATAATAAATGGAAAAAAGAGGTGAACAACAGTACATGTACTACCAAGAATAAAATTGAGCTCACGAAAGAAGAAGACGTACAATGTAAAACATAATGACACTAGA
Source organism: Dioctria linearis (assembly GCA_963930735.1). Lineage (NCBI taxonomy): Eukaryota > Metazoa > Arthropoda > Insecta > Diptera > Asilidae > Dioctria > Dioctria linearis. The sequence continues at coordinate 29,651,458 of OZ005742.1, forward strand.
ATTAGCATAACAACTATTACTATGTAAAAGAAAATTAGAAAAGGAAGTTCAGAAATAAGAGCAATAGTAATTAAGATTAATACTACAACTAATTCAAAAAACTTACAAAATACTAAAAGATCTAATACTACAATTAATTCGAAAAAAGAAAAGCTTATAATAGTAATCCAAAACAAAAAGATATCTTCATAGCAAAGAGAAAATACAATGCTGCTCTGCAAAATGGCATACACATGCCCTATTCATCTAAATAATGAATTATTAATTACTAATTATGTGCCGTAAACAAATCGGAATTAGCCTGAGAAAACTCCCCAAGTTGTCGACGGTAGATGACCTTGGTATACCGATCAGTGCGTAGTAACACATTGTACTAAAAATTTATTCAATTTACAAGAGGACACCTGGACCATGCTAGATTGCTAAATTTAACTGCTTACACTAAATCGAAAAATCAATATCAGATAAGAACTATCACAAAATCTGCTTACATAGAGCACAATAATAGAGGCAGGTTGAATGATTTTTACACCTACATTAAGTAAATAATCTCGGAAGAGATGAAGGGAACATTGAGTTATATTAGTTCAGTGTTAAGATCTATGTAGTAAAACAGACAAAATCCTATATAAATAAAAGTGGCATTAATGTAATCCTGCAAATCTGGGACAATCATTAATTTTGATCGAAAATGGAACAGCAAGATACCTAGGGAAATCTCCAAGTCCTTATCATTAATTTTTCGGAGAATGTTCTGGATAAGCTTCCCTCGATAGCCATTGTTATTGTGTTTGTAAACATATACAGAACCAGAGATTTCCTTCTACTAGGTTTTTTGTTTTTATTTTTGTTTTGCAGAACCTGTAAGCCGGACCTTAGAAATTATAATCATAAAAAGTAATGGATATTCAAAGGAACGAGAAGGTAAAATTCATGTGTAATGAGCTGTAAATTCTAATTACGTAATTCTATTATTTTTAGGAGCAGCATTCTACTATAATGTAGTGGAAGAATATAGGCTTATAGGAACAGGTACAGCATCAGGTTTATTAAGAGATTTATTAGGGATGAAGGAGTTTCTTTTGTAGCCATCCCGTAGGAAGTCTGGCAATTCAATTCATATCTACTTATAATGAAACTCTTCCAGTTGTTTATATGAAATCAAACTACTCGTAATATTTCAATATAGATTTATTTAATATTGGTCGATTCGCAAAGGATTCAATATAGGCCGTTAATAGGATGATAATTAGTAGTTGTATATACTCGGAAATAGCCTGTCCAATGCGAAGTTGTATATAATTTATTTCGCATATTCCGTTAACCTCCTCTAACTGGGCTATTTTTCTACTAGAAACATCACAACGCTTGGTCTATTAAAAGCTGAAAACTACGAATGAGCAGCCTGAATTATTTATACAGGCACTTTTGAATATTTTTTGCTGATGTGTCTAAACGTGCACTGAAGTCGTGAGTGATAAAGGTCCTATTCAGAGGAAACTACTAAAATCAATTTCTATGAAAATATGATGAATATAAATATTTGAAACTACGTAATCCAGACTAGTTAATTTGCCGCAAATATAGGATTATTCACTAGTTACTGATTGTGATAAAAATAACCAATTTCAATTAACATTAAAGAAAAAAGCACGAGGTTATAAAAGCTTCTCTCAAAGATTAAACCAAACACTGAAAACTTAAAAAGGTTTCCGCCTGGAAGCAATTCATCACAAATGTTTGTAGGTAGGTGGGGGTAGGTAGCCACCTACCTACAAACATATTTATGGAAAACATTTCATATCTACAAGGAAGAATCTAGAATATTAGAACCAATGTATTCATAACCAGCTTTCGTTTTATACTTTCGTGAAATGAAAACATTACGCGTGCACAGGGTTTGTATGAAAATTGAAAAGCGTTTCTAAAACCTTATGCAAAACGTGACTGAAACCATCTCTCCCATAATTTATTTTTAATTTGAATAATATTTTGAAAAACACCTTCTGTTGGGCTTTGGGATACTTTGCTGGTATACCTTGAGGAAGTCAATTCATTTATCCCATTCGAGTATGATACGGGGAGAAGTCGAGAAAGGGTTATTCTTTGACACTTTACGTATTCTGAAATAAATCCATTAATTGACGAAGGTTTGACAGATGGATGTTCTTTTTATCTTCCTGTTAACACCGCCGACTTTTGTTTGCTTTCAATCATCATGTAAAGCTGGCGTGATTTCTAGATTATCTCAGATTTTATCCCTTTAAAATCCTCTTTTGAACGGATGTGGATTTGAACCTACATAATTGATGGCATTTTAATTAAAAGATTTTTCAGTAACTTTTTACAGTTTATTGTATAATGTATTCAATTCTACTAAGGCTTTATATAAATTTATCGGGAAGAATATTTGCGTGATCGCAATGTGGAGTTGGTAATTTGAGACATAATTCTGGAAATTTAAAATGAACTAAAAGATTGGTTACAGATTTTATTGGGCATCATTTTGGTGTGTAAATGTAAAGGAAGTCATGGTTGTAGTAACTCATATGGCTTTGAGATTTCGTGGTTATCGTAACATTATTTCTTGCCGAAAGGTAAACTCATTGCTTATGTGTAATTGCCGTTCCTTTATCGCATCTTTGAAGGGCTTAGTTCTCAGTGACTAGTTTTGCATACTGACCTCTCCTTGTATGTGACTTACTTACTTTACTGATACACTGCCATAAAAAGAAACGAAACGTACTATGCCAAACTAACCCTTGTCGCCACAAAAGGATAAAAACTATTCGTATCCTCTGCCGATTTTTCAACGTAGAAACTTAGAAAAATTTCAACTCTTCAATATACAGTATGCACAGATCAACACTATATTATGCCTCGGTTATGGGTGACATCACGTAGAGCTATCTGCTCTGCGAGTAATGGATCCTGCTATATTGTTAGCCTAGTGTTGGGAGAAGAAAAGATGTTAGATTTGGATCAGGTACCAAAGTAATAGGAGGTGGTAACCATTATTCGGTGGGCATGATACTGACTAGTTGGCTAAAACCTAATCTAAACCTAAACCAAGATGAAACAGCATACGGCGAGGGCTGCGTAGCTAAGTCCCTAGCTTGTGAGCTCTAAATACCATGAAACTTTAGTTTTAACTTAGGTTAGGCTTCCCTTGGCAATCTGAATCTCTGCCAATGGTGACCCTCATGTCTTCGCAACTGGTGGGATCAAAAGGACGTACTGGAAGTCTCAGAGACTGACACTATCGACAAAGAATTTTCAGGGCGCAAACTCAAGTCTCTGGAATACGAGACGATAGTAACGGACACGGAGAAACATGTGCTTGCGGAGTCTGAGTCCAACGTTAAGCCTGGACGTGAGATAAAGAGGAGAATGATCGAACGCATGTGGCGCAAACGTATGTTTTAGATTGAAAAGCTCATCCTTCGGACCTAACTGTTAAAGTATCTGATTATTTGAGCATTTGGAGTAGTGAGAAAGAAGAGTAGTCTAAGCTACCAAGCAGGTAATAGTAGACGACGAAACTACTCGCCCGAAGAAGATGATAACTACCGTGGGATAAGACTCCGCTAAGCAAACTCCCAAGGGCAAGGGACCTTTAAAGAAGGCAAGCCCGAAGTAATTCTCATAAACTGCCACTGCAGGCCCCAACAAATGTGGTGCTGATGAGCAGTGCAAGGGGAAGGACAACGAGCTAAAGAAGGTCATATATGTATATGGAGGAGGAGGGTAATGATACCAACAGGCTGAAGCCGGGCTCTAGTAGATCATCTCCTGGGAGCAATAAGAATCCTAGGTCGGGTTCTAGTAAGGGCCTAACAAAGGAGAGGAGCCCGCTTAATGAGGTGGTTTCAGATAGTGGCATACTGTGAAGAGATTGCTATCGAACACTGTCAATCGGTTTGTGCTCAATAATCCTCCATTAAGTGCGCCGGCCTACAATAGCACGAAGTGCAAGGGCAAGGTCTCACACGACTTGGCTATTAAAGTGGTACCGGAAGGGGAAGTGCTATGGGAAGAAGCCAAGCTAGTGCTCGTCTCGGTGCATGATATTCCTGAGAGAGTGAAAAGTCGCGTGGTGATTCCGGACGAAGAGTTTGACAGCTGCAATCTGCTAAAAGTTCTATAGACATACAACCCCAGTCGGGACGACTGACTACTGCGGCTGATAGTGGAGCAATTCAACATCCAGGATAGTAACGATACGTCAGCCAACCTACTGCTGATTATAAATAAGGAGGGCATATATGTGGCTCTAATCCAGGAACCATGAGTCTCAGGGATTGAGCCTTACAGACACTAATGTGATCTATTTTCAGTTCTCAGGATATACTGGCCGTGGGGCTAGAGGTGGATGTCAATAAATGTTCGATGGCTTCGGAATACATGACGTATGAGGAGCCGTCTCCCTTTCGAGCAAATGAGATTGGTGATGGAAGCTTCTAAGGTGAGGAACATCAAACTCCTACGTACAGGAGTGAGTTTGGGTGTGAGTTAGGGTGTGCTGCAAAGTAAAAATCTCAGAAGTATCCTGAGATTCCTAACGGAAATAGGATGGATCTAGGGCGGTGTCAAAAGCTTATCCCATGCAGTCAAGGGCCACAATGGACCCATTGGAAGTTAAATTGAAGCAGGTTAGTTACTTCTATCGGCTTTATTTAACCTAACTCAATGCTATATTATAATGGTAGAATCTTCTTGCGGTGGTTGTCTTTATTGGGTGCGACGTGCATTACGTTCTAGACCATCGACTTCCTCCAGTATTCTGAAGAAATGTTTAGTACAATAAAAATGTCTAGGACTGATCGTTTTCACAGTATACGTAAAAATCCTAAATTTTTGAATGGCAACACCAAAAAAGGGTTGCCTAATTTAGTTCTTATTTGAACTTGTATTTACAATTTTTATAAAAACGCTTTGTCCAAAATTCAACTCTCTTCGTCGAGGCGTTCTCAGGCAATATCCAAATATGTAGTAAAGAAAAAAATATTCGTATGACAACCCTACGGAGGAGTTACCAAATTTTTCCCATTTTCGAACTTAAATCTGCAAATTTTTTTAAAAAGTCCGTGCTCTCGACTTATATTGCGGACAGACATAATGCATGGGTGTTCAATCCATTTAGCTCACAAGCATTATTTCTACGTATTACAAACGGAATCACAAATTTAATATACCCTATAGATTTCTTCTAGGGTATAAAAGAAAAGTTCTGCACCTTTGGAAGTGATACGGACTATCTATTTATCCTTTCGCTCTGAATTTAACGATTCTGGAAATTTGTGAATTCCAGGCATAAGGTCGATGGTTATCCTACTATATTGAATTTTACGGATGTGAAAAGTAATAATCTCCTCAAAATTGATCTCTGTTTTATCTCAAAAATTCATTTAAGTGAAGCGCATATATGTACTTCCGTTTCTTATGTAAGGAAATTGCTTACAATGTGCTCGGGAATTTAAATATTAAAATAAATTATTGTACCAACAGAACAGGAGTTAATATAGAAAAATATATGAGAAAACTTTTTTGTATTCATTTCCATTTCGACTGTGAAGTAAAAATTTTTAATAAAAGACTTCTTTTATTTCATTCTTATACATGGAAAATAATTTCGACAGTCGGAAAAAAAAAATCTTGTCGTACCCATTTTCAAGATCTTGGTTCCGTGCACGTTATATTTAAAATATATTCGAGATTATATTTCCCTTTTTAATTTTCTTCTGTTTCGTTATTTGCTTAGATTTCCTTTTGTATATATGTACATACAAATTTATGCGCAAAACTTTGTCATTGTGGAAAATTAACGTTCGTTTCAAATACGTGCCGAATGAAGTAGACGGATGGAAGGATGGAGTTCAATAAACAGGAGAACTATTAAAAACATGAAATTAAATATAATTTTCGAAGAGAATATTAAAAACATCTAACTTCTTTTATAGGTGAATACTGCGAGTTCTACTCTGATTATATATAGTTCGCCTAACTTCTGCTTTCCTTAATTTTTCTGCAAAATTCTACTAACTAGTGACTACATTATGATATTTTAAAAATATTTTGAAAAAATATCGCTAGAATAATTATGTATATAATTTGGACTCTTATAGAAATCTTTTTCTCTCTTATTTACGAGTAGAAGTCTGGGTAGTTCAGTTGGTAAGCGCAATAACTACTGTAAATGTTCTGCGTTATATTTCCTTTCTACTGATAGAAAAATAATTATAATTATTAATGATTTCAACTTTTGTAGCCAAGAAGCTCAACACATAAAATCTACTAAGTTAGAGCTAAAAAGCTCAATATCTAGTAATAATGTAAAAGGTACCTTAGCAAGAGCTAAAGAGCTCAGAGTTTGGAAGTAAACAACACTTCAGAGTTTCTACTAGAGATCGTTTATTCAGATTAATTCCACGATATTTAGACACTTTAAAAATTGCTTACTTCACTAGTCTATATAAGAAACTTAGAATATAGAGACAGCAGAAAGTGCCGATACCTGTAAAATTCGTGTGCATGTTTTCAACCATAAATCTTGGTGCCCCGCTCTCTATATTGATTCTACTACACGGCTGTACTGAGCTTTTACTACAGCGGCAACAGATACATACTAACAAAACCAGAATTTGACTACGATAAACTTGGCTTATCACACTTCCTGTATTCTCTATATTCTAAGATAAGAAATCAATCGAATGAATAGAAATGCTTACCTCACTGTCACTCATGTTGTCAATATGAAAAATCGATACAATAAATAAAAATTGCAAGTACATTTACCTCTATATAGAAAAATTAAAAATCACTGAAATGCTTATAATTACATTTCTTTTTTGTCCAAAGTGTACGAAAGTGAAGCGATTTACAGTCAGAGTCTTCGTCATCAAGAAATTACAATAAACACTCGCTGCGTATTGAAATTGAGAGCATCACTGAGTGTTTTTATGTTTACATTTATCACGAAGGGATCTAGTAATGATGCCTGGTGGTGTTCATGTTGCTTATTATATGAATAAAGATCGATGCACACTTACCGGCACAGCATGAACCGGGACAGACAGGCATCGACCGGCACCGGCATTTTTCGTACACATATAACGACATAAAACGGAAAGAAAACTTTCAATTAAGGGTGATATCGAGAGAAAACTATAGAAATCTGATCCCATGTTCACTTCGTAAATAGACCAGCAACAGACAAATGCCGGCCTGGTTTCTACCCACCGCGATAGCGACCGGCAATGAAGTTTCCGTTACGTGCCGGTATCTGCTAGTGCCGGAATATGTGAATTAGCTAACTTGGTTTCATATAAAAATATTTTACCTGTCTGTGCCGTATCGTGTTGTGACGGTAAGTGTGCATCGACCTCTACTCAGTGGACTTTTCTCTTTCAGCTATTTCATTTCTTGTGGTAAACTCTATCCATTGTTAAATACCTGAAATTCATTGCAAATCAATTCTTCTAAGTTTATTTCTAATATATAAGTTAATCATGCTTAAAACATGATTTGCTTATCTTTATCTTGACTTTATCTTCATAGTAAAAATTAAATATTTCCCACAGACGACTTGGGAAAAACAAAAGTTTTAAGCTACATCCCAAGTCGCTGTAAAAGAAAACAAACCTCACGACAAATCTTACCTTCAGTAAGATACTATGTCATTAAAAATATAATATGCATGAGCATGTGTACATTATATGTACATATACATAGGGCAAATAAATATTACACAGTGAAGACTGAAACGATCAAGTCTTCACCGAAAAAAGCTATTATCGCTAAATTTTTCGCTAACGCAACTGCATACAAACCGCTTTCCGATTGGCTTCCGATTAACAGCAATGGATTGAATTGCTGTATATTCAGGCCATCGTAACGAGATTCTTTTCGACATGTGTATCCAAACAAAAAGTTTCTCAGGGTCAAAAGTGCCTGATAAACACTTTGGGACGACAAAATAGGTAATTGGGCACCTAATTAACAAAAGCTCGAGAAGTTGATTTAAATCAGAGATCAAGATCGTCACGTGTCTCATTTTCCAAGTTGTTAGTTTTAATTTTGCAAAAGAAGAAATAAGTGAACGGGGGTCGTCAAGTACTTTCGGTTGGTATAGGCAGCGACAACTTACAAGTAGATATGAAGTCTCCCATTTCAAGCCCGGACATACTTTTTAAAGTTTGAGTGAAACTATTCTGTCGAAGCTCTAAAGAAACTCTCAACATTTTTATACCCTTTACACTTTACCCTTTAAAAGGTATACTAAGTTTGTCATTCTGTTTGTAACGCACAGAAATACTGCTAGTAGGCACAAATGGATTGGACACCCACGCATAAAATTAAAAGTTATTTTGATTTTAGCATGTCCTTCTGTCCGTCCGTCGAGAACGCATGTACTTAGAGAGCTGAAATTTTGTACACGGACTTTAAAAAAAAAAGTAAAATTAAGTTCGAAAATGAGACAAATCGGGTAACTCGTTCGTGGGGTTGCCATACAAAAATTTCGTTTTCCACTATATATTTGGACACTTCCTGAGAACGCATTGATGTAGAGAGCTGAAATTGGAACATGGTGTTTTCATAGTAATAGTAAATAAAATTTAAAAAATAAAATAAATCGGGCAACCCATGTTGCCATATAAAAATTTAGGTTTTTTACGGATACTGTGAAAACGATCAGTCCTAAACATTTTTATTGTACTAAAAACTTTTTAAGAATACGAAATCCTATAAATCATTTTTTTTGTCCAACAAACCGTTTTAGAAATATATGCGAAAAACCACGTCAAAAATCAAACTTGCACAGAAGGGTGACAATACGAAATTTCAGAAGGGCATTCATCTAGGGTATCATAAGAATTGGTCTTAGACCAATTTTAGCTTTTTTACTTGTTCTCCAAGAACAATAAATTAAGTTTGTTTATTGTACTATGTGCTAGGAAAATTTCACGTCGTTATTACAGATTCCGAATATGTGTAAGTTTTTACAAGTTTTCACTCGAAGCCGTTCGCGTACTTTGTGAGTGTCACTATCAATTTCTATCTTTATCATGCATTTTGAGGTTTTTCATGTTTTTACTTGAAAAAGTACGCGAACAGACCTATTGTAATGGTCTTGTGGTAATATGATGTCCTGACTCCAAATAACTTTGAACAAGCTTGGTCAATGAAAATTTTGTATTAAATAGTATCAGTAAATTCATCTATGGTGCAATATTTGAAAACATTTTTTGAAATTTGTTTTATCAATGTTTCAAATCTGACTTTAATCTTTCACTAACATTAGCTTCCTCAACCAATTTTTATTTGAATAAGAATTTCACTTCAAGATGTCGTCGGCAATATTAATTATAATTAGATTAAATTCGATATATTTTGTATGCTGATTGTAGCTTTTGAGTTCATTCAACTAATCTTTTTCCTTTACATTATTTTTGATGATATATTTCATTAAATAAATAAAAATATTAAAAAGTTACAAATATTTTGCTTGTATTTCAAGGTAATTCCGCAGTCAATTTACTTCCTACGAGATTGTTAAGTGGAGTTGCTAGACAATTTCATAATTTTTTTGATTATGTAGGCACAAGTTCAAGACCATCGATATTTTCTGAATGGCTTTGTTGTTTTCTTATCAAAAACAATGAGATGTACCGAACTTGACTCTTATTTTTTTTATTATCGAATTCTCAAAATTATTTTTATCATTAAAATTATATTTAAAAATTTATACTAACCAAACCGATAAGATTGAATCGATTATTCTCGATAGTGTTGATACCTGTTTGTGGTGGGATTCTTAAAGTCTTATGGAAATGGAACATGATACAATGAATCGAACTCATTTAATATCTAATAACGTTGTAATCAAATTCTGATAATATTGTGATACGTAAGTACCAGGTATATCGGTAATAATGAAAGTGTGAGACTGAATAAATGGTGAATTCATTTTTCTACCATTTACTAGGTACTTAGTTAAAGTTGTTAACTCTTTGATGCATGATGACATGCCGCGCGCTTTTAGTGTTCATCCTAGTAGGATGCACATTTAGTGATGGAAAGAGAGTGTCTTACCATGAAAGTCGTGTGAAATCCTTCTTAACACATCAGGATCTAAGTAATTCATTTTTTAAACAACTTCTGTTATTGAAGAAAACGGATGAAAATGCTAGTAGAAGCGTGAATAATAATTTGTGTGCAAATCAGACTGAGGAAATTCTTCTAGCAATTGTGAATAAAGATATGTGGGCATTGGAAAGTAAGTTCTAAATTAAATTAATTAAATTAACTTGTTATATATTTACCCACTGCGGGTGCTCACTTAATAAAAATAAATGCTTGGAATTTAACAGCTGATGCGATTCCAAGAGTTTTCTTTTTTTTGTCTTCAAAGTCTACGACAATCGACAAGAGCTGCCGGTAATAGCTAAAGAGTTAGTTAAAAGTACTTAAGCAATTCCAAGTTCCTTCGAAAGGTATTCAGCACTTGTACTAATTAAAATCACTTACTATAAAAGCTGTTTCTAATTAAGAAGGTTCATATTCTGTTTTTTTTTATCTACGGTCTTGAGTTCGTTTTGCGAAACTGAAATGGTTTGTGATGGGTGGAGAATTTTGTATACTAAGATATGCTCTAATTGTATTCGAGTTTAATTGGACTAAAAGTCTGCGAAACGCTTCGTATAATAATTATAAATAAAAGGATATAATAAACATAGAAATAGGTTTATAATTTGCGGACTAAAGTCAGACAATTTTCTGTTGGTACAAATTAAACTTGAACAGATGCTATTATGTTGGTTAGAAATATTTTAAGAACGTCCACAGTTGTTATTACTTTGATGTGTTGATTCTTTTTTCTGCTTTAATATGGAATGTTTGACCAAAATACTTTAATTTTACAAAGATATCACAAATTTTGTTTTCAGGTTCTGAGAAAATATTTTTGTTCAGAATTCATAAATCCAGATGTTCAGATCTAATGAACTTTTCCAATTGGAAAATCAGGTTGAAATTCAAATTAATACGGACAAGCAGATTTTTCAATCGAACCATTGCAATTCTTTTAATTTTGAGTTTCAGCTTCGTATATTTGTGACAAACTTCAGATGTCTTCAGGAAGTGGTAATGCTACTATCAAAACAAAAACTCAACTTTCCCAGCTCCTTCTGTCCATTTATTATTTCAATCTCACCAATTTTTTTTGCTTTTCCTCCCCAATAAGGGAACCGCATTATTCATATGCTTATAGTTATTTTCATTTCCTGTAACATTATCTTTTAAGATTTAAAAAACAAAAAGAAGAGAAATGAGGACTGTAATATAGTAACTATAAATGGGCTTGGTCATATAAAACAAAAAGAGGTTAGAAGAGTCCTGCTAAGATTGATAAAATTATTGGAATACAAAAAGGCTTCAGCAAAAGAAAAATTCAAGTTAATCTAATATTGAAGAGAATGCTAGAAGAGATAAATTAAGTTAAGATAGAGGGTGTTTCAAAGGGTAGTAGGTTCCACCCAGACAAGTCAAAAGTTATGGGGGGGGGGTGCTCATTTGACCGCTAGAGAGAGATTTCTGTTTTTGGTGTCATCACTCTTAATCTTTTTTACTACGTTACCTGTAAGCTAGAATTTTTAAGAACTTTTGTATAAATTTAAAAAAATGACAATAAATTTGGAATTTAGAGGCCGCATAATTTTTCATTGGAACAGGAGAAAAGTTTTCTATTGAATTAAGTCTAATTTTATCTGGAAGGTGGAAAATATGGTGTAAAATCGGGACAAAGTCTAGAAAAATATCCCTCAACATTCCAGCAGTTAGAAGTTTATGTCATTATTAGATGTAGAAGGAAAGCATTAGGATACTCGGCAATTGCCAGAAAGCAGACACATATGGCGAAAGACGAGTAACTCTTCTAAAGGTTAAGTAATGGTACTGCCAGCCAGATATTATTGGTGCTATGTATAAGTTTGTAGTCAGTACATTCGTCTTCGGAGCACATCCTTTTCGAATGTGAAGAAATTTCATAATATAAATATCGCGTGCTTGGCTTACAATTACTAAAGCCCACCGACTTAGAGAAAATTATCTTCAAAGAGACAATGTTAATGTTAATAGTAGGGGCCACTAGACCTCTAGGACTTTGCGGATACCGCCACCATAATTGATCTATTGTGCCTTCCCCTAAAGTGTTTAGGTAAACTCGAGCCTTTTAACGAGCTCGATTATTGCTTTTCGAGTTAGATTGCAGACATTATCCGGAGATACAAGTAATCCTCCAGTGATTTGCAGCCTTAAACCTGCAACTGCTTGGCACTCACATATAACATGCATCGAGGTTTCATCTTCCTCTTCGCACAGTCGACACAGTGCACTGTCGGATTTGCCAATCTACTTCAGGATGTGACAGAAGCAGTTCCAGACTAGTTTCGACTCAAAGGCTTCAGAGGAAAGAGCTAGGAGCGCAGCTTGGCTGTCTGAACAGATGTAGATGTTGGAGGTCTTACAGCTGGAGTTCTCTGTCTAGTATCTGGCTTCTTTCATTAATGGCCATAATATCTGTTGGAGCTTCTAGGACGTTAATGTTGACGTGCTCGAAGATACTGAGATGACCCACCCTGAAGGAAGTGCGCTCATCTGGCCTTTTCTTTCGAAGCATACTAGCTGCTGGTAATAAATCCCCGCCTTATGTGCAGCCTCTAGTGGCCATGATTGTTGTGAATTAGCCATTCATGGTAGCTTTTATGCAGCGTTTCTCAAGCAGAGAATATTTTTCCTCTTGTAGGCATATCAACCCAACTGTATAGGGAAAGCTCCACTGTAGTAAAGGCGTCAGTTTACACCATTTGTTTTTAAGAAAAAATTGATACATTAAATAGAGGAGTTGTTAATAATCAGAATTCGAGTAGTTCAGCGGTGTTACTGGCCTTCAACCTTAGAATTCAGTGGAGCACGCGACGTCTGGGTTCATCAGAAAGTAGTTAAACCCGAAGAAGTAGATCGACTGGAAGAACTAAGTATTACGAAAAGCGATGCACAAATAAGCACATAAATGAATGAATTGCATAGGCCCAATAGCACTGCTAAATAACTAAATCTGAATATTGAAAAGGGCCTATTGATAAAAGTCAGATTTTGCAACTATGAATAAAATTGGATTAAATAAAAATTGTATCTCAAGGCCGACACCATAATCAAACATAGTAAATGAGTACATGAGTAAATAACCTAAAATGGGTACAATATTTAATAAATATGAAATGTGATAATAAATAGCAGTGAGGTAAAATGGAAAGCAATTGTGAATATATTCCCAAAATATAAGTGGTAAAACAGACTAAATTGAAGACCTTATGCTTTTTTGATTTGATATGATAAACTTGTGTTGGTTATATATTTTTGCTAGCATTACAGAATAAGAGAAAGGCAGCTCTGTCTTCGCGTATTTGCTTCTAACAAATTTCATTTTTAAAGAAGTGAAAGTAATAGTTTGTTCTAGCATTTGAAGTGGGTTGCACGAATTTATAGAGTAGTACTGTTCGCTTCGTTAACTTGCCTTCGTTACGCAGCTCCTCTCTTGGGGGGTTTCAAAGAATTCAACGAAATTTTATTCATTTTGTACTTTATTTTTAGTTTAAATCTTCAAAATTTTCTAGCAATTTACTAAAAATATTAAACCTTCAACATTCCAGCAGTATTCTATGAGATCATCGTAAACCTCTTCAATGATATCAATAGCCACTTTTATATTGTAATCATTCCCAAGCTGTTTTGATATCTATGTTTTAGCTGATTATGATTTCAGCATGATTAGTCTTTTACAAAAACCTTTTGCAGATAGTTCCTTTTAAATAGCTTAATAACACCCCGTTTCATGGGTTGAGTATTAAGGAAGAAACGGAAAATAAAATTTTAAATACGAAATTTGCATTTGTATCATATTTTTTTCAGTTTATGTTAATCGGTGGAAAATACTCCTCAATTAAAGTGCTTTCCGATTCTAATCCTCAGCATATCCTTTTAATATCGCGCGATTCTAATTTTTTGTATATACTTTTAATACCGCGTGGTTTTTTTCAGCTTGATATACGAGAGGTAGCATAGTTTGTAATCTCCAGCAGGATTTGCTCTTAGGAAAATAATGCAGCAGTCTTTTGCTGTTTGCTTCTCGTAACACTCCTTTTTTCAACAGAAATAAAATTTCTGTCTAAAATCTACTTAAAGAAGTTTCAAGTTTCAACCATATAAAAACTAAGCACGTTTATTATAGCTTCCTTATTTTAGTATTATTTTTTTGCAATAAGTAGAGAAAATTGTTTAATGCATTTGTATCTGCAGGCGAAGCTCCGCCAGTATTCTTTACATAAAATAGGAAAGATGCAACACGTAAACAGAAATAAATAAATTCATATAAGTAGCAACAATAAAATTAATTACATTTATGGTTACGAGTTGTCTGTTTGGCTTTATTACTGTTTTTAAATGATCTGATATTGATATTAAAAGCTTTAGTTGAACGACCACCATTTTCCAGTATATTTAATAAATGCTATGTACTTTTTTCTAAATAACTTTTGTTTCGATGATTCATTCATATTGTCAGGACAATCTCTAATTTATCACATAAGAAGTATGAAATGGTTTTTTCCACTAATATAGCTGCAGATTTATTTCATTAAGTTTTTTTATCACTTCAAGTGTTTTATTGTTCGGAAGGAAATTTCTTTGGAAACCGAAACCCAGTCGAAACTCCATCCTCTACGAAACCAAGTTTAATTTAACTTTCACTGCACTCTCAAAAACACTCTCCAAACAGAAAAGTTTATTAGTTCTTATGAAAACAGCGAGAAGTGTTAGATATGATTTCCCGAAATCTGTGGTTGTGGTGATACGGTATTTTGGTTATTTAGTAAGTAGGCATAAAAATTGTAAATCCAAATAATATAAATTAGTCCATATTTTCGTGTCGAACAAACAAGATACACATAAATAAGCAATTATAGTCCGGAAATTCTTTGATGAATTTGACTTGTTAAAGCAATAACTTTATAAAGTTTCACTTTGTTAAATATCCACAAGATCTTCAATATTTCCAAGCTTCATTAAAAACACTATTATCATAATAGGGAATATATGAAAACGGAAGTTTTCTCAGCATTTTCATTACTTTAATTACCTCTTGAACTTTTGGTACATCTTTTAGCTTTAGAAACTGTCCAGAACCTAGTAATCAAGGACTGTTCTATCCGAATTATGTTCTCAATTCTCAAGCACTTTCCGTCCAGAAGTCAATCCTTAAGGACTGTCCACGATCAGTTCTCTGGGACTGTTGAACTTAAAACATCATTCGCAAATAACATAACGTCTCAAGTAAATTGAAGACAAATCCATAATCCCACATGGTCATCTAGTCGCGTAAAAACGGGAAACTCGTGAAATTGTTAGAAAAAATTCTTCATTTCTAAATCACACCGAGATCATAAACGCGAAGATCGCAAATACGAAGGGGTTACTGTAGACACAATCCCCGTAGATTTGATCATATATATAGGGTGCCCCATAGGTACCGTCCTCACTTTTACCCATTCTCCACTCAATGTCGAGTATCAAAATTGTATTATAGGTAAGGGGCGATAAGAGATTTGCGGTATAGTAGGGGAAACTTAATTGCGTTTTATTTTTTATATTTTACATTGATCGCCCCTATAGCCTCTTAATTATACACCCTATCAAATATATTTGTGTATTGATAAAGAGCTAATAGCTCTTTTTAATAACCCTTCAACCTTGTGTCCGTAGCTCTTTATTAAATTTCAGATTTCAAAAATTAAGGAAATATTTTTTTTTACTCCATATTTCCCGTCATAATGCCTTTTTAACACATATTTTTTTCGCCTTTACATAGATTCATTAAATCTTCCACTTTAACTTAAATCATTCATGCGATCAAACAATCAGAAAGCGCACACAATTAACAAAATCAATAATTAAAGTAACATGCCTATCCTGAAAATTTTTCAAAGAAAATACAGTACCTGCGGAAACTAATACCCACCTAATTTGAAAATGCATTAAATCTAGTATTTGGTGATACAGAACTGCAAAAACAAGTTTTCCGTCGTTTTTCGCACAACTAAAAAAATAGAAAAACTGTAACAGAAGTGGGTATTTGAAAAAATAATTCAGTTTTATAAAACCATTTCCAAGGGCCTTATTAAACTACCACAGTGTAATAAGGCCCCAAGCAAAAATTAACTCTTTCAAAATCTTAATCAAGTGGAATGATTCCCTTTAAACTTTGTAAAACTAAGAAAATCAACAACATTCGGTTATTTTTAATAATTTCGAATAAAAATGGGCCTTTCTATCCCCCAGGGGATAATAAGTCCCCAACAGCTCTAGTTATGAATTTCTCAACGTACAACAGAGTAAATCTCAAGTCTTCCTTCTTTGGAACAAAAATAATGTTACAATCATAATCCTATATTGGAACATAAGTTTCATTGAGAATTTAGGTTAGGTAGGGTAATACCTAAGGCCCACGATCTACTCCAGTTGGCCTTATTACACCTATGACAAGATTTTACAAAATTACTCATTATTCAAATAAACACAATGGTGGGCGTAAATAAACACCGAAATCACAAACTGCATTACCTAACGTTCAAACTAAACAAGTTACTACATGTGGAAATAGCAATTAAACAACAGAACTTATGATTTTGTCTAGGCGAAAATTATAATTCCAAGTAGCCATACTCCTCTCGGTGACATACTGTTAGTCACTGCCAAGATGGTGGCGCTAGCTGCCAGAAGCCCCCTCCCCCGATGGCGTTCGTGGACACTTACTGCATGTGCGCATAACGCATGTGGTTGCTGCGATTCATATTAGTAGGAATTTTTAAATGTGGGCCTTATTATCCTACAGGCTTTATTTGCCGCAGGTACCTTACTGAAAATGCAATTCATCTTTTTCAATATCTTAATTATCTATCTTCCAACTAAAACAGTGTTTTCCGATCAATTGTAGCCACAACATTATAAAGCTTTTATTGGAATTCGCTGTAGTATCTCCGTGACCAATCCATCTGCCGTAATAGAAGTAATTCAATATTTCTATAACTGTAGCTAGCTGAGTAATGAGCAGATGTTCCATCATCATCACATATATCTTCATACTTCTAGAAGCTATAGGTACATCTTTTAACAATTTAGATAAATCATCTCGCAAAATGTGATGACCTCGGTAGCTCAGTTGGAATACGCACTGACTACCGTCCCAGAGGTCATGGATTTGAATCCCATCTCGGCATGGTCCTACTATTTCGACAATTACATCTTCTCCTCTCCCATATTACCTACTACCACCTTAACTATAAAAAAATCCAACAGCTCAACAATATATACTCCAGATAATCGGAAAGTATTTGTGGGGTGCTACAGTAGAGTAGAGACTTGAACATAAATAACATCTACGACAAAAGTGAAAAAATAAATTCTCAAGCATCTCTTAATAAGCGTCAGATGACAGCCCTAACATTGGGATAGGTAGGTACTGCAGGCTAATCACCTCTGTTGCTCCCAAGGAGGGGTCAAGAAGAAATAAACAAAAAATCTGGAAAAGGTCGATGTACTTTGATTAGCTGAAAAATGGAGGCAAAACGTATTTCAAATCTTTCCTTCGAAATAAATGGATTGACTTCATCCCACCAAATGGTATTTGTGTGACAGTTAAAAATATCTTTTTGGGTAAAACGTCATTCGTCGAAAATAAAATTATCTGGATTTTGGAATTTTTCATTTTTGTCATTTTATTTTCGTAACCATCGACGAACACCGTAATCTTATGACATTAATTTCTGCACGGAATTGAAGTGGTGCAGGTGAAAGATTTACTGCTTTAAGACGAGGAACACAGTAGGTACTCTTACTGACTCCTGTAGGCAGGTGAATTTCCTGGTGCTTCGTGTCGAATCCTCATAAATCAAATCCAAAACGTCTTCCTCTACTTTCAGTTTTTTTCTTTAGCTGTCCACTAACTAATTATAACTCCAATGAGCATTTTTATACTTAAACTAGAGCCACCAACCTTACCTCCTCTCACACTTATGTTAAATATCTACTTTGAAATTATCACAAATTACCAGAAAATATATTGCTGGAAAGGAAGTATGACTTACACGAGGAGAAAAATGGGGAGAAAAATGGAGCCAACTAATCACCCTGAAAGTTAGAAATGAGTAGGCGCATGTATACTTTAAATTAAAGGTGATGATTTAAGAATTTATGCACAGAGAAATCTCTGAAATCTTCTAAAGTGCTAGTGCAAAAAAAGTAGAAGAAGGTTATATACCCTAGACAGACTATTAGGTGTAGGGAGACTTAACTCACTAATTCGACTTCAAATTCTAATGTGTCATGTTCAAGTCTCTTGCGGTAAGTATTAAAAATGTTTGGTGCAAACCATTACATCAGGCACATTTTTGAGCAGCAGTTACATTTTGTGGAAAATTTATACATTAAAATATTCCCTGGATATTTTTACAAGCAAATCATAATGACATTTTCATTTTTTACCTGTAACGTCTCACTTACAAAAAATAGTAGGTATCTTTAAATATATCTGATTAGCCCAGTACTTCACTACCAAGTCTTATCATCTATAAAAAACAATAAGCTCTCTAGTGATTACTACAAGAGACAACAGCAGCGCAGCGGTACCACTTACCTACATATACAAAGGCAAAGGGTTCCAGTGTTTACTACGCGGTAGCAGCACCTTTTGATTGCGGGCTAGGAGTTACACTAAGAAGAACAGCCGTACATAGGCAACCTCCGGCAATATATTTTGGACAGAACAGCAGTGTTAAAGTCAGAAGCAAATCAACATGCAAAAACTAACCGCAGCACAGTCAGGAATTGGCAAGGAAATTTCTCAACTGATTGAGAATTTCAGGAAGGAAAGCATTGGGCGGAGAACTATAGAAAACACGAAAGGCTACGAAGGAAGGCTCAATGACTTATGGACTAAGTTTTGCGAGAATCACGACGAAATAGTTGAAAGTGAGGACTGCAACAAAGAGCATTCTTACTTTGTGAAAAACTACTTTAATCAAGTAGAGAAGGTCTACAATGAATTCTTGCAAAGATTAAGTGAGCGACTCGAGGTATCGACAGCCACATCATCACATACAGACGAGCCCGAGCACCAGGACGAATTAGTGCCACTGACTGGAAGCCTGAAAATGAGAAAACAAGTGAAGGCCACCATTGCTGCGCTAGAGCGAATCATCAAGATAATTGAACGCGAACATGCAAATCCACATCCAAGGGCATACTACACACAAAAACTGAGGTCCATCAATCACTATTGGGACACCATAGCCTCCTTACATGGGCAAATAATGGCAGAACTTGATGATGACTCCTACGATATTCCCGAATATACGAAGATTGAAGATCATTTCCAAGAAACAGCAACAAGGCTACAAGGAAAGCTTGACGAACAATCAGTGACCACGATAAATGGAAACGTTAAACTCCCAAAGTTAACACTTCCAATCTTTGACGGAAACTACACCAAATGGGGGAAGTTCAAAGACTTGTACAGTCAACTCATTCACAACAGGTCTCTGGGTGGGGCCGAAAAATTATACTACTTGAAGGCAAATCTGACAGGTGAACCCAGCGGACTAATAAAACATTTACAAGCTACTGACGATAACTACTCAGTAGCTTGGAAGTTACTCTTAGAGAGGTATGACAATCCGAGGGCTATAGTAACAGCAATTCTCAATCAGTTACTATATCAAGCTGCTCTCACAACCGAATCAGCAAGGAATGTCTACTAGCATTGGAGAACAGTGGCATCGAGATCAAGCAGTGGAATTCCATACTGCTTCATTTACTCACTCAGAAGCTCGATAGGGAATCCAGGAGATTATATGAGCAGTCACTTAAAGCACCGCACGAATTGCAGACAATGGACGATTTCTTCAAATTCATGGAAACAAGGTTTCAGATGCTTGAAGTAATCCAGACGAAGGAAGAACGCAAGAGGGTATCTACGTTGACGGCATCATCCCAGGCATTGAAGTGCGCAGTATGCAAGGCAGATCATGGAGTTTTTAGGTGCCCAAAATTCCTCTATGCAACATTAGATAATCGGATTCAGCTCATCAGGCAGTTCAAATTGTGCCCCAATTGCCTAAAGCTAGACCATACAGTACACGATTGCACATCAAGAGGCTGTATGAAATGTGGCAAACGCCATAACACATTAATACACAACTCTCGTCAATCACAGAAGCCAAGAAACCTTATTCAAGCGAAATCACGACAAGGCATCGTTCGTCGGAGCACAGACTTAGCACCAATGAACTATCAACAAGTAAGTGACCAGAGGCAGTTCAGGAGCTACCAGACAACTTGACTCCACTTCTCAGTTCCAGGAGATTAGTCGTTCTGCTCCATCTGAGACAACAAACTCACAAATATCTAGCTTACAGGCGTCAACACGCTCGCAGATTCTATTAGTAACAGCAATAATCAAGGTCATTAATGCCTCAGGAGTCCCGGTCAACTGTAGGGTACTCTTGGACTCGGGCTCACAGCTCCACTTTATCTGCGAACGACTCGTACAGGCTCTGGGACTACCACGCAGCAAAACTTCACTGCCGATTAGTGGTGTTGGTGGAATCGCAACAACTGCTAAGTACGAAACCACTCTCACGATACATTCAAGAGTGAAGAGCTTTTCAGCAGTCATCAATGCTGTTATCTTAAAAACTATCAGCGAACACCAACCGTCACAATACATCAAAACATCGAACTGGGATATTCCAACTAGCATCCAGCTAGCAGACCCCGCGTTCTATAAACCTCAGGCCATCGACATGTTATTGGGAGCTGAATTATTCTTTCAACTCTTGCAAGAAGGTCAAATAAGACTACGCAACTTGCCACTGCTTCAGAATACCCACTTTGGATGGATTCTTGCAGGAAAGGTGCCAACTCAAGCTGGCTGCACTCAAAGCTGTCACATCGCAACACAACCCTCAGTTTCAGCACTGGACAAACAGTTGCAACAATTTTGGGAGTTGGAGCTTCACGATTCACCATCCAGGTCAAGAGAAGAACCCCTCTGTGAGGAGCATTTCCAAAACACCTTCTAAAGATCCGCGTCAGGACAATATATCGTCAAACTACCCTTTCGTGAGCTACCAACTACTTTGGGGTCGTCCCTGGAAATTGCTTCAAAGCGCTTCTATGCATTAGAAAGAAAACTGGAGAGAAATGCCGATCTCAAAAGGCAATATCATGATTTCATGACAGAATACCAAGAACTCGGCCACATGCAACCGATAGCAAAGGAAGCCATTCCTACCGATCATTACTACATGCCCCATCACTGTGTAGCAAAGGCAGATACCAACAAGCCCAAGTTCCGTGTAGTATTTGATGCCTCAGCGAAAACATCATCCGGAGATCCCTCAATGATATCTTGATGGTTGGTCCCACCGTTCAGCCAGATCTTTTCACCATCATAACAAAATTCAGAATGTACAAGTACGCAATGACAGCAGACATCTGCAAAATGTATCGGCAGATCAATGTCCACCCAAACGACAGAAAGTACCAACTAATTTTATGGAGAGATGACAGAGAGAAGCCTCTGCAAACATACCAGCTAAACACCGTAACTTACGGAGCAGCCGCCGCTCCATTCCTAGCGACGAGATGCCTGAATCAATTAGCCTTAGCAGAATACGATACATTTCCAAAAGCTGCAAATATGATTTTAGGAAATACCTATGTCGACGACATCCTGACAGGAGCTGACTCTAAACAAAGCATGCTCAAATTAAAGAACGACCTAACAGAGCTCCTGAAAGGCGGCGGTTTCGAATTAAGGAAATTTTGTGCTAACCACCCAGATACCTTACGAAATGTACCAGAAGATCACAAGAGAAGATGCTACTCATTGACAATGGCGAAGTAACAAAAACTCTCGGATTAATCTGGCAACCAAAGGAAGACAGTTTTCAGTATCAAGCAACTGAAGGTGAAACACAAGGACTTACCAAACGCACAGTGTTATCCGAAGTAGCCCGTATTTTCGATCCTCTTGGGTTAATAGGACCAGTAACTGTATTAGGAAAGCTATTTCTACAAGACCTCTGGAAGGCCAAATGCTCGTGGGACGAAGAACTACCCGCAGTTCACAAAAATAAATGGATGAAATTTAAGAAGAGTCTACCAGGATTACGAGCAATAAAAATTCAAGACACGTACTATTTTCAAACTCAGTCAACATCCAATTACACGCCTTTTCAGACTCCAGTGAGTCCGCCTATGGGGCTTGCTGCTACCTCAGATCAATGAATACGCAAGGAGAAATCAGAATAAGACTGTTATGCGCCAAGTCACGACTAGCACCAGTAAAGGCTACTACGCTTGCAAGATTGGAACTATGTGCCGCGCTACTCATGACAGAATTAGTGGAAAGAGTATCTCAATGCATGCAAGTAAACCCTTCAAGAATTGTGTATCATACTGACTCTACCATTGTACTCGCCTGGATCTCATCACCGTCTTATACGTGCAGTACCTTCATAGCACATCGGGTTGAAAAAATACAACAATTGACTCAGCCACAGCAATGGAGACACATTGAAGGAACACAAAATCCAGCTGACATAATCTCCCGTGGAATGTTCCCGGATGCCCTCAGCCAATCAACTCTGTGGTTCAAAGGTCCAAGGCATCTATCTGAACCTGAAGAAAAATGGCCCACATTTGCCTTCAAAATACCAGACGAGATTCCAGAAGCCAAACCAAAAAAATCCGTCTTCACAGCCATAGAACGAGTCAAACATGTTGATCTAGTCACACCTGTGAATCATTGTAACTCATTTTTAAAATTACAGAGAATCTTTGCATACTGTTTCAGATTCTTTCAAATTGCAAATCGAGGAAGATGGGCGAAGTATCTATTGCAGAGCTAGACATTGCCTTGAACGGAATTATAAAAAATATTCAACGCACAGCATTCCAGCATGAATACTAATCAGTAAAGAAAGGGAAGCACTTGATACTCACCATTCTATTCAACACTTAACACCGTTTGTAGACGCCTCTACAGGAATCATAACCATAACCACAGACAAACACTCTCTTCAAATGCCACCTTCGCAGCTCAAATCGATCAAATCTTTGGATACAGCTACATACCCCAAACAGTTGGCTCTACCATCTCGACAGTGAAACCACATTCAACATTGTATGTGGAACAGCAGTAACAACTAAGACTCTACAGAAAAATGGAATTCTAAAACTTCGACCAGATTGTTCAATCAAACAGACCTCTATGACGATTACTGGTCACGGGCGTTATCAATGCAAGACCATATCAGCATTTATTCCACGCATAGATTTAACTCTATCCATGGATGAAGACCCGCATTCAGCAAAAAGAGGGTACCCATACATTTCTTCAGAGCTTCATCTAAAATCCAACGATCATGAAATAGATGTGTTGACCAACAAGGTTAAGGATCTCAAGCAGTACTCGAAAGCATTGCCCCAGGGACTATCGCATCACGACATACATCATTACACCATCAGTTACATGCTTCTAGCAGCTCTTATGATCGGATGCACCTATTGGATGTTTACCAAATGGAACCACGGGGTTTGCTCCAGGAAAATGCCACCACATTGCTATTCTATACCTCCAGTACCCGCAAGACGGAGCCAGCCGGATAACAATGAAGATTTTGTGTTGCGCAGCAACCCAAGGGGGCAGGATGATTAGCCCAGTGCTAATCGCATAAAATAATTCCCACGTCGCATCGTGATTAGTCCAGCGCTAATCACATAAAATAATTCTCACGTCGCATCGTATTCATTCTGAGGGAATTCATATTTCACCGGAAAATTCTACCATGCGAACTCCAGACGCTGCAGTTTTTGCACGGGCATGTACTTACGTACCTATCACCACCTGTATGTATGTACCTATCTCGTGCTACTCACCTTTCTTGTGAGAATTTTACATTCTCACAATATATGGTATATTGTGAACTAAGCACTTTTTTGGTAATTCTTAATGTTATTTCCCAGACTATATTTTGTATAAATAGGATAATAAAATGTACATATTTTACTTTTTAATAAACCATCAACCAGTAAAGAAGGCTTTTTTACTGAACAATATCTGTAAAAAACAAGATAAATCGAGTTTAATTAAATAATTTTATTCAAAAAATCAACTTTATTAAATACATATTTGGAAGCCGCATTTTGTTGTAAGTTATATTTTAATTGCCGATTCCCTATACCGTCAATTTAATATTGAACTATTATTGATCATGTATATATACAGGGTGTCCCGTAAGTCGACGTCAAGCCGGAATCGGGTGATAGACCAAATCATAACAGTTACCAGAAAAATATTTAAAAAAATCTAATTAAGCATCTTTAAATTATTCCCAAATATTTCCAAAATTTTGATTTTTTTACACACAAAAGTTTTTGAAATAAATAACGGTATTTATGAAATTTGCGTGTAAAAAAAAATCAATGTTTTGGAAATATTTGAGAATATTTTAAAGATGCCTAATTAAAAAATACAGAGTAATACACTTTTCGACAGCTACTATTCTTGGCTATGTAATAAGCCAACAATAACCAAAATCTATATCGTGGTTCAAAAGTTAAACTCATTTATTCCCATCAGGGCTCACGAATATCTTCAACTGGCCACCACTCCTAAAGGAAGGTTTCTAGGGTTGGGGAGGGGGGGGGGTATGTGGAACAATAATTTTTTGATCAGCTTACCTCAAGGAATCGCGTGGTATATCGGAAGGTATCTTGATCAGAATCACCCTGTATATTTCTTTAAGTTTTAACAGATTTAAAACTACGTTATAAATTGCTAAATACAAAATCCCGACGCGTTTCGCCTTATTGGGGCATTATCAAGGGCTGGCTACTGACTGCAAACAGAGTTAGGTGACTAATACATTGCCATTAGCTAGAGCTCGTCTAATTTCGAAAATTTCATATTTATCAAGTATAGGACCATTGCTTAAATTATGTAATAGAGTAATGTTATTGATGTTTGTGCTATGATTTTCTATATCAAGATGTTTTGAGAGACCCGATTTAGGCTTCTTGTGTTTACCTCCTGCGACATGTTCAGAAAATCTAGTTTTTATTTTTCGTTTTGTTTTGCCAATATACTCCGCGTAATTAATTTTGTATATACCTACCTGTTGTTTTTTAAATTTGAAACTTTATTTTTAATTTTGTTGTTAACCAAAATTCTCTTTAAATTTTTATTGTTAACAAAGGCTGTGTGAGATCTAGTCTCGAACGTAAGGAAGGGAGTGCCGGTTTCTGATGGACAACTCAGTTTTAAAATTCAAATATAAAACTTTTATTCAAAAATACAATTTTACTTAACCTAATATCACAATTCAGTTTCAATATAAAATAATTCAATGTAAAGTTAACCTACAAACTAGTACAATTCACTATAAAATTCAACAAATTAAAAATTAAAATTAAAAAAAATGATGCACCTCCTTGCTTGCTTTACTTCTGAAAAAAAGGAAGAAGAAGATCTGAGCAACTGTCATCAAATTAAATTTCAATATTTAGTAATTGCAAAATGCCTTGTTGGTGCATGAGGGCACAAGGAAATAATCAGACACTCAGATTTATCTCTGGTCCGAATTATGATACGTGTGGGCTCAAGGAAGTAAAAAACTTCTATGAAACGATTCAGCCTCAGATTTGTCTCTGGTCAGACTGATGGTAAGTGTGGGCACAAGGAAGTAAAAAACTTCTATGAAAAAATTCAGACTCAGATTTGTCTGACCAGAATTATCTTCTGTGTAAAAGGATGTGAAGCTCAGGTTATCCCTGATCAGAATTATCTTCTGTATAAGAAGCTCAGGTTATCCCTGATCAGAATTATCTTCTGTATAAGAAGCTCAGATTATCCCTGATCAGAATTATCTTCTGTAATAATAGGGTGCTCAGGTTATCCCTGACCAAAATTATCTTCTGTAATAAGGTAGGAAGCACAATTCTTTTTACTCAGATTAGCTCTGATACAGATCAACTCTGCCAAAAGAATAGTGCCATCTACTGAAATTCATCGGCTTTATATAGCCGCTGTGACCAGTTACGTCTTCTCGCCTCTTGGTGTTGCCCTAGCAACGATTGATGCGATGTCTGAATGTACCACAGACAGCTGGCTGACGTAATGTCATTTGCTGTCATCACAAAATGTAAATATTAGGTGGTAAGTATGCTTTGCTGCATTTTTATATTTATTAATCAATTTTGATTGTTTCTAAGTGTATTTTTGATTACTTTCTCTTTTTAGATCAAATGGTGGCCACTTTTTATGCAGGTTGGATTGAACACCTTGTTTAGGAGGCATCTGCCTAGTTCATTTTAACTAGGAATTGATATACCAAACGCTTTAATTAGATAAGTATTCTATTATTTTTATGTAATTTGATTTGAATGATACTTTGTGTTCCTTTTTTGTATATTTTAGGTAGATTGAACGTGAAGCTGGGAGTACATCGAGGGATTAGGATTATATTTGTGTGTGAGGACTGAATAGGCTGGCTTAATGTTGTATTTAAGTAGAACATTATTAAGGCTATTAGTTGTACCCTTAATATATGGGACTTTTCCCAATTGAAAATTATTGTTACAATTAACAACCGGAAATATTAAATTGAATGCAGCATTTCCAATTGAAACCGTTATTTGTAGCAATGTCGATTATCCTGTTTAACTCTTTTTTTAAATTTATTGGACTTAACGGATAAGTAGATAAGTCTGTTAAGCATACTATAGTACGCTGCGATTTTTGTGGACCGAGGATGGTTGGAGTTAAAAGGAATCACAGCGTCAGAATATGTATCCTTTCTATATATGTCAAAACTTAAAAAATTGTCAGTAATTAGAATGTTAATAACTAAGAAATTTAAGCTATTATTACCAATGTCTACTGTAAACTTTATACAGTCGTCAAGGTTGTTTAAAATGTTGTTAACAAAGTTGGTAAGCTGACGCTGCATACCACTCCAAATACAAAAACGTCATCCACGTAACGGAACCAGACAAAGACATTTTTTAATAAAGCTTTTTTTACTGTGTTAAATAAAATATTCTCCAAATGACAAATAAAATAAACTCAGCCAAAAACGGAGACAGAGCTGATCCCATAGCTAAGCCTTTCGACTGTGAATAAAACACACTATTAAACAGAAAATAATTTTGGTCAATACAAACATGCAACAAGTTAATTAACTGAGACGACTTATCCTATTCCTTATTCTTGCCAAAGTTCACATTTGCGTTATCAAAACAAAATGCAGATGCATTTTTCAATGATACCCGCTGTGATTAAACTTATTAATTAAATTCTTAAATATATTAACGGCTGTCTCCTCAACGTCTTCAAAGTAATAATAAATTTTTGAGTTGCATACTTTCTGGACAAAAGTAGCGCAGTAAAATTGGAAACAATTTTATTGACCCGTGATTAGATTAGGTTCTAAAATCAAAACAATAACTATTTTCAACAATTACTTTTAAGTGCTTTGAAATTGAATAAGAGGCAAGAACATTATTAGCTATTGAACTACATTTTGTTCTGCCACACTGACCGGACCCAGCTATTCTGAAATCTGGATAAAGAACAGCATCTGATTTAATAAAGCAATCTAATGCTCTGGTTGATTCGTAAAGATATACTAGAATGATACATTTTAGTAAGTTCTGCCGCTATTACTTTTGACTCTTGTTTACAGAATTTACTTTCGCCAAATAAACACTTACGGCTTTTAGACTGAGTAAAACCTTCTTCTCGCTTGGTGTGCTCCATCCGCTTAGTATGTCGTATTAAATCACTCCGTCCTCCATGATGCACTGTGAATGATTTATTGCAAATCTTGCAAAAAGCTTTATTGCAATTCTTTTCATCTGGATCTGGTTGTTGTCGTACCCACGGAAATTTTTTTTCCGTTCGATTTTATACCTAGTCATAAGGCGCTTAGTTCTCCTTTGAGAGAAGATTTTCCAACTTCTTCAGTGGAATCAACATGAGTTAGTCATTTCCTAATCAAATAATAAAATTTAAAGGAAAAAATCCAACATTCTTAAATGAATAAGCCATTCACCCGCGGTACAGAAAATACAAGCTATTCTTTCTAAAATTGATGTACTGTGACACAACAATACAATGGAGGAAGGAGTCTTCGTTCTTGAATGGAGAGTGTATCCAGTATAACATTTTCGTACCTGTGAATTTTAATTAAAAATCGGATGACATACGTAATTCACATGCAAATCCCTGACGACGACTAGTTTATGAAAGTTCTTATACCACAAATTAGCATCCTGGTAAGTGAAATCATCTCCCATAGGTACATTTTGACTATTCTTGCCGAATTTTATTTTATACCATGTGAAAGCTAATTTAAATGCAGTAAAACGAAAAAAAACACAAAAAAGTTAATTATAAATTAATTAAATACTTTGCTGCTACAAAATCATTATTATGTTAATACATTTATATCATAAAAAACTATTTTTGTTTCTGTTTACATTTTCACTTGAACTTGAAACTACATCTTTTTACCTTATTGAAATTAATTGTGGTAAAAACTTTATAAAAAAAAAACATCTAAAATATTCAAAACTTTAATTTTATACATAATTTCTGTAATTTATTGTCAAATTTATTAAAATATCAGAGATTTCCTTAATTTCTATATATAGAGGACATATTGGACACAGAGTGATGTCACCACAATTTTCTCTAAATGGTGGAACGTTGTTCCTTGTATTCTGCGTATCGTGCACTCACCTATGCTTTGTAAAAACTAATTTCGAACTTTCTAGACCGCACTGCCGACGTAAATAGTCCACACCGTAAAGTGTCGAACCTGTTTGACATCTCAATTCTTTCTAATGAAATAGGGTTGATTGAATAATGCTCACCAAATCTGACGTTTTTTCACTTCTAGTGATATATATGGGCGCGTTTAGGCGGAGACCAAACCAGTTTTCGCATAAGATTTCGGTTTATGCGGTCGAGCAGGATAACCTCAAAGAAAAAAGAAAAATTTGTTTTAAAAAACATATTTTTAATATCTTCATCGGGGGGTTTGTTTGCTCAGTTTATAAAACAACTCTTTTTGAGGTTAAGTATGAAATGAATTTTGGTGTAAAGCAAATTTATGTGCCAGTATCAGACTGGCTTGGTTGCATTTGGTCCGTACCAAAATCAAGACCAAATAGAATTAGTTCGGTTTCTGTTTATGTGTGCGACTGAGTTTTTTGGTATGAGACTGGTTTAGTCTCCGCCTAAACGCGCCCAAATGTTATCAATAAAAAGGGTCTAGAAATAACTGCGCAAAACATTTTTAACAATCTACTTGCACAGAGGGGTGATCATACATTTACGGGCATTTCACTATCGTAACGGAAGAATTGGTCTTACAATTAGACTAATCCTTGCTTTCTCTTGTTTATGTATAATGTTTAAATAATTTAAAACAACACGATTTTGATTTTTTAAAATGCATTTGTCATAGAAAGTTTTAATTAATTTACATTGCGGAATTACAGCCCTTCACAGACCAACGCGAAACCGCGGGAGCGGGAACGTGAGCGAAATTTTTGCGGGACTCAAAAGTGTATGGCCGGATCTGGAAACCACTCGCACTGACGCGTCTTTTCTAGGTATAACAAACGCGGGATTGCAACGTTTCATTTTCGGTTCCCCGCATGCAACGTTCTAACCGTCATTCGCGTAGTTCCCGCAAGAAGGAAAAGTGGATATCATAAAAAAATTTATAAGAACGACGGGACGAATTCGATGGTTCATAATTTCTCGCTACCGCTGAGTCACACGAAAATTTTCTCCCGCTCTCGCTCCCGCTCTCGCACCCGCCCCCGCTCCGCGTTTCGCGTTTGTCTGTAAAAGCTTTTAGAAGTCCCGGAAAGCATTCTTGAAGATTGTACGGGATGAGACGTCAAAATCCGGGACATTCCTCAGAATGCGGAATAGCTGTTTACCCTAATGAGGATGTACTTTCAGTTCAGCAAACTAACTTGACAGCTATACAGGGTGTTTCCCCTTAGGAGATCCATAGAGCGGGCAGGTGATAGTACTCACCTAGATGAACAAAAAATTGTATGGCAGGGGGGGGGGGGCAATATCAACCGTTTAGGAGTTACAGGGTGATTCATAAAAAAAAGCTAGGTTTTCAAAAAACACCCTGTATATTAAAAAACTACAGGGCGTATGGTCACAGTTAAGTGCTCACTGTATGCAGAACTTCATAGCCTTTCTAACGACAGCTCACTTAGCCCCATGCCCCTCCCCCTCAGAAGTTATGAAGGTCTAAACTAAAAATTTCGGATTTTCTTTCCTTTTTTTTTACTTTGACCTCTATTATTTTTGCCAAAATGGTCGTTAACATAACTTTTTTTATATAAAAACTGTAAACTGCAGACTCCTCTTTAAGTTGGCCTATTGCACCCAATGTGCTATCTGAAGCCCTTTAAGAGCTATTAGCTCTAAACCTATTCTCAAACCTATTTTCAAACCTATTCTCAACGATAAATTGTTCCCTTAGCACGTAATTTTAAAAAATATCGTCTTTTTTCGGTGTGACCTGAATAGGTTATGAGTTAATAACTGTTTAACGGCTACAGTTAACACATAGGATGTAATAGGTCAACTTAAAGAGGAGAGTCTGCAGTTTACAGTTTTTTATAAAAAAAAGTTATGATATCGACCATTTTGCAAAAATAATAGAGGTCAAAGTAAAAAAAAAAGGAAAGAAAATCCTTCACAACTTCTGAGGGGAGAGGGGTACGAGGCTGGTTGAGCTGTCGTTAGAAAGGCCATGAAGTTCTGCATACAGTGAGTCCTTAACTGTGACCAAACGCCTTCTAGTTTTTAATATACAGGGTGTTTTGTGAAAACCTAGCTTTTTTTATGAATCACCATGTAACTCCTAAACGGTTGATATTGCCCCCCCCCCCCGCCCTACAATTTTTGGTTCGTCTAGGTGAGTACTATCACCTCCCGCTCTATGGACCTCCTAAGGGGAAACACCCTGTATATATAGACAGCAGAATTCGATCTTATAAAACAGAATAAGGTGTTTACTTTATAAGTAGTATGAGAGCATATATAAGTAGATTTTGCAAAATACAACAAAAGTGCGTCCTTGTTGAGTTCTGAAAAAAACCCTCCTCAAAATTTGAAATTTTCAATTTTAAAACATTTTGATTTTATTCATTTCATTTCAGTCGTTGATTCGTGGGGTAAAATACCTTCAGGAATACTTATGGGCCATTTAGCTGCTCTTGGAAATTTTGAGGAATGCATTAGTGTTCTAACGAAATTGAATTCAGGATCAAATGTTCAAGGAAAATATTGCTTAGCTACGATTCCAATAGGATTATTCGGAAAAGTTCCATCTAAACCTGAAACTAGAATGATGATGCCAACTAGTAAAGATGAAAGCGTAGGCCTACAACTTGGAATTTGTACACCACGCTCCTGTAATGCTGGCGAAATTCAAGATGCGTTAAAAAAAGCTTTGAAGAATATTTTTAATGTCACCATAAATGGAACCATAATCACAGAAGAAGGATGCCATGCAAATGCTCCCATTGAATTCACTAACCTTGATTGCATTGCAATGTAAGTTCATTATTCATATCGATTCTTGAAAATTATATTATTTTTTTTTCTTTTTACATAATAATATAAAATTAAACATTTTAGTGCCTTGTTTTCATTCATCGGCTTGATAGTTGTCGCATGCTCTATTTATGAATATACTCTTAAAGCAAGAGGAGGTGAGAATAAAAATAAAAACATTTAAACTTGCATCTGCATTTAAATTTTTTTAGGCTCGGTCCATCCGCTTCCTTTATCGTTCTCTGTGTTTTCCAATGGTTCAAAATTATTCCAAATGCAACGAATCAAATCACCGAATATTATCGAATGTTTGCATGGAATTCGAAGTTTATCTATAATATGGGTCGTGTTTGGGCATACACATGTTTTAGCTGCTGTTGGCCCGAATATCAACGCCAAGCATATAAGCGAGGTTTGTATTTCTTTTTTTAATTGAATAGCTTTTGTATCGCGCTTTACTTATTGTATTGGCTTTAAGGTTTTAATGACTTCAAGGTAATATACTTTTGTGGCTGCGACCCTTTACTCACATACATATGTATACCTTATAGTAGCCTTCTTTAATGGAATAAAAATTTAATGGAAGTATATCTTATTTTACCTAGTTCTATTTCCGAAACAGAAATTTGGCCTAAGGATGTTTGTTCAAGAGTATACTTCCCAAACTTTTTTTTTCCAAACTAGTTATTTCTCAAAAGGATGACTGCCAAATAAAGATCTTTACTAAACTGACATTTTCCAAAACATTGAAAAATTTAATATTTAAATATGTCGTAATATCTGAAAGAGTCTAAATACGTATAACAAAGAGAATTGCTTTTTTTAAAGCTGAAAAGTTCAATGTGGTGGACCTTCAGTTCTCAAGAAAAAGAAATTTTATTTAAAAGGTAAGCGAATCAAATCTTCATCAAAAAATCCGACTATGAAGAATGTCATACAGAAAAAACAAGAAGACTTTTCGTAGAAAAATTTGTAAAATTGATAACAAAAAAGATTCTTGCTAAAACTGCAACTGCAAATGATGAAAGTGCAAAAGGTGTTTCGTTCAGCACTCTTCACTACGGCTGCCTCTTGCTTGCCGTATACGCCTGGAAAAAAGCTATATGAGGCGAAATACTAAATAAGTATTTATTTTGTACTCAGTAGTTTAGCCATAAGCGGGAAGAATGTGATAGTTTACTTGGTAGAGCTAAAAGTTCAAACTTAAAGTTAGTATCTACCTATTTTAAGTATTAATGGCACATCTTCCTGCATGAATTACATTTCTATAATTATAAAGAGCATTCTTACCTCTGTACTTTTAAAAATATAATTATAATTTACATGAACTTGAAAAACGCATGTATTTTAAATTTCAAAATACCTAATTCCATAACGAAATTGTAACCTATACAAATGACACATTTGGGCAAATATGTGTCTATAATGGCAAATATGTTGCAAGAAATGAGGCGCGGCGCTTCAATTCATCGAACATATTTGCCAAGGGTCATTTTAGCAAAGAACTTCCTGAAAAATGACTTTTTATACCCTAGATGAAATCTAAAGCGTATACTAAGTTTGTCAGTCCGTTTGTAACGCACAGAAAAGAGCAAAATGGATTGGACACACCCGCATAAAAATAAAAGTTATTTTGATTTTTGCATGTCCGTCTGTCCGTCCATCCGTCCGTCTGTCCGTGCGCACGATAACTCGAGAGCGCGTTCACTTAGAAAGCTGAAATTTTGTACACGGACATTAAAAAACAAGTAAAATTAAGTTCGAAAATGAGACAAATCGGGCAACTCCTTCGTGGGGTTGCCATACAAAAATTTCGTTTTCCACGATATATTTGGACACTACCTGAGAGCACGTCGACATAAAAAGCTGAAATTTGGTACATTGTGTTTTTATAGTAATAGCAAATAAAATTTCAAAAATGAACTAAATCGGGCAACCCCTTCTTGGCGTTGCCATATAAAAATTTTGGTTTTTTAAATATACTTTGAAAACGATCAGTCCTAGACATTTTTATTGTACTAAAAACTTCTTCAGAATAAGAAATCCTATAAAATTGGTTATAATCATTTTTTCTGTCCGACGAGCCGTTCTAGAAATACATATATGCAAGAAACCAATGCAAAAAATCAAAATTGCTCAAATGGGTGACCATACGAAGTTTCATACGTGCATTCATCTAGGGTATCATAAGAATTGGTCTTAGACCAATTCTAGCTTTTTCACTTGTTTGTCTTTAATTTCAGTTGGGAAAGATGACTTTTGTAAAATGTCATTTCGTGGAATAAACTTTTTGTAATACGTTTTTAGAGCAAACGTCCTTTTACCAAACGTCTTTAGGGAAAGTGTCAAAGAATCAAATTTAAAAAGTGGATCTTTGTAATGTTTTATGAATATCCCAAAGGTTTTATTGTGTAAAATAAAAAACGTACGATCATCTCACTCCGTGATACTTTTTAAAATAGAAAAGTATGGGTTTGCCCCAATATTTCTAAAATGGATCTTACATTTCAAATCTATTTCCGTCATTCCGTCATTCCATCTCCAGAGTTTTGAGGACTTCGTCTGGTGTACCCAAAGAGAGTCATTTGGGGCCGTTGTTCTTTATTCCATCTATTAAGGACATTGTACAGGTACACAGTGACCTTCACAAATTTTACGATTGGTGCAATAGCAATAATTTGTTATTCAATATAGACAAATGTGACTTTCCACAGGAATCAGAAGCCAATTTCTTTTTATTATGGGTTCTCAGATTCCTCGATTCGCAATAAGAGTTCTGTCTGTAACTTGGGTGTCAAATGTGACCATATATTGAATTTTATCTCACACTTAAACTACATGGTACCAAAGAGTAGTTCTATGCCGGGGCCGGATGCACTAACTCGGAGATTTATGGAGTTGTGGAGATGAGAGTTCTTTTGCCACTTAACTCTCCACTCAGAATTCTGTAACTCGTGGAATTTGTATTACGATTTACCAAACTCTCTATTCCACTCGGCAAAACTCTCGGCTGTGTTAGTTGTAGAGAAGTAAGAAAAATATTTCTCAACTGACAGTATTGTCTGCTTTCATTGTTATTTGTAAAGGTACCAATGTACCTAGGATTTTCAAATTGAATTACGGATTCACTGCATATCGTGGCTATATTTACGAAATTTATGGAAATCCTTGCAATACTTACAGAGAAATAAGGATTTTAGTGTCTCAAGTTACCCGCTAAAAATGTTAAATTACGAGAAAATTTTCAATTTGATCGTCTTCCAGTACAGAAGAGATGTTATAAAAATTTGAAATATGCACGTTAAAGCTTGTATGTAGGATAAATTCGCATCTAGAATTTATCTCCCAATTATATATGTAATTAGTTTTTCAGTCCAATAAATGGAGATAACTGGAAAATGGACATATTTGCAACTCATCATTATGAAGAACTGGTAAGTCGTGGAAATTCACTTTCCATAAGAAAAATGTTCACGAACGGAAGAAATATATGCAAAATATAGGAACTGGGGTGTATATGACCTAAGTGAAAAAAATCCGTCTTTCGGCGATAAGAAGTCAGTTATGAGAGTTTTGCTATGAAAATTCATAGCGAAATAAGTCAATTGAAGAAATTGACTCAGTTTGCTGCTAAGTCTGCAGCTCGAGAATTGAGTGGAAAAAACTCTTTATGCAAACGAAAAATTCATGAAAAAAGAAATGTCATTGCAAAAGGAGGGCATTTCATATAAGCAGGAACCGTATAATCGTCAGTACGGCTTGGTTCCTGCCTGCCGTACATGCCAAAGCAAACAGCCAAGCTGGAGCCAAGCCATACTGACGATTATACGGTTCCTGCTTATATGAAATGCCCTCTTTTTGCAATGAAATTTCCTTTTTCAAGAATTTTTCGTTTGCATAAAAGTTTTTTCCAGGTAGTTATAAAGTTAAAATGATCAAAAAAAGAACTACACCACTCGATTACCCGCTTCTCCCTCTATAATTTGATACCAAACATGACGTATTTTGGACAACCCCCAATGAGGGGTGGTAAGACACCCCAAAGGCCCCTACCCCAAATACTTGTCATCTATATTTTTGTACTCTAGACCCTAAATTCGACGGAAAAAACCCTAATACTCTACGATCCTCCCGAACAGAGTTAGCCATTCTTCAATATTGCGACACTTCTCACGTTTTCCCTAACTCCCCAAGTATTTTAGGGAATCGCGAATGGAGACTTATGGAGTTTTAAATTCTCATCTCCCAAGCTCCCAAACTCTTCGAGTTACAGAATCCGGCCCCTGGGCTTTATAAAACGTTGGCCTCGAGAGTAGCCGAATCCCATATAACTTTGCGCTTGTGCACTTGCTTTCTGAGACCACTTTTAGAATAGGTTAGCCACGTCTGGTCTCCTTTTTACGGTACACCGACCTCGACCGTATCGGGACTTCGTCCGATTTGCTCTTAGTCACCTATTCTGGAACAATTCATTGATTTTTCCATGAGGATCGCCTAAAGCTTTTAAATATGCACTCGCTTTTTAGAAACGTTGTTGGTATACCGATGTAACTTTTATGCAAACGCAAATATTGATTCTCGTTGATAGTAGGCACAATTTAAGTAGGCTACTCTGTTGCATGTTAATTCCTCAAGGTCTAGGTTTAGCATGCATTAACCTATTAACCGCATGTGCTTATTGTCAATAATACGGCTGAGCATTTTTTTGTTGCGTTTCTAAGCATGTTTTAAAAGAACGTCTACATGATATTATTTAAATCATTTGATCTATGTGTTGTTGCATGTCATTTTATCCGGCGTTTGGCTTATGCTTAGTTTAACATACTAACAATAACACCAATTAAGTGACGAAAAGCATGTATTGTTGACCGTTTATATATTAAACGTTTCACTACTACTTTGTATTAAACTGTTTCTGATAGTCTATAATTATAGTAAGATCAATAAAGTGGTAAGTATACGTAATTGTATAATATCACACAAATGTTTTTATTTTCTGATATATTGCTTTTAGCTATAAATCTTATCCATATTAGTATATCGTTCTTAGTTTTCGAGATACATATATTAAAAACTTTTGGGGCGTTCTGGAAATGGCCGAATGTCCATAACAAAATGCAATATAATAGATAAGATATCATTCAAAAAATCAACGAACCAACAAAATTTCATCATCAAGGGATATGTTCAAAATCCCTAAAATTGATGATATTTGAAGGAAAAATGAAGTATGAATAATATTTTAAATACAAAAAAATAAATAAAACTGAACGTTATATTAAAATACAGTAATGTATTTTATCACAGAATTTGAAAATTTTTTAAATTAATTAATTACGTAACGAAATAATAATTTTCTTTAAATACTTACAGTGGACACAGACAGCATATTCAATGTTAGTACAAACGGCTACGATTTCTGTAGACTCTTTTTTTCTTATGAGTGGCCTTTTGGTAGCCTGGATAATGATGAGCCAATTACAAAAATCGTAAGAAAATATTATAAACACACAAAAAGCTAACGTAATTGAAAATAACGAAATTTTTTCCTTCAGAAAAGGATCTCTGAACATCCCTCTTATATACTTCCATCGATATATACGGCTGACACCTGTCGTGGCAGCAACAATTTTATTTGTTGTCACAATTGCCAAATTCTGTGGATCAGGTCCTTACTGGTATAAAGCAAAATATTTCCTGTCAGTTCCATGTGAACAATACTGGTGGTCGGCGTTGTTGTATGTACAAAACTATGTTAATGCAGACAAATTGGTAATGTAGTAGTTTAATGGCTTTTGAAGAATATTTAACGATTTTACGTTTTCAATTAAGTGCTTAGGACATACTTGGTACTTATCTGTGGACACCCAGTTATTCCTGTTTTCACCGTTTCTAATGATATGCCTCTGGAAGTGGGGAGTAAAATGTATTATACCAATTGTGCTTGTAATGCTTGCATCTATTGGCTATGTATTTGGAATGTTTTTCAAACATGAGTTTCCTCTTCTTCTAACATCGGCATTGTAAGTATTTTGTATGTTATCACTTATGTATAGCTTCGAATTAATGCGCAAATACCGAGAGAAAAAGGTTGATTAGTTGCCTTACACCAATTACTTTGATCGATAAATGTTTAATTAGTTCAAGATGCGGTGTTTGATGGTGCATTGTTAAAATGGAGAAGAATTCATCCTCTTGGTATCTACCAAGATATATATCTATTGGCACAAATAAATTACGTGTACATTGGTAGATATTGGCACAAATAAATTACGTGTACATTGTACTTTTGACCCATACGACGAATTTTCAGTGGAATTTTTTCAACGTGTTCAATATTTCTGAGAATTGGAGAAACAATTTTCTTGCCAGTGAGCACGATTCATTGTGGTTGGTTTATCGTCATCTGGGAATATTCATTGATGTGATTGTTGCTGTGAGATTTCTTGAACATTATATTGCTCCAGTCAACTCGCGTCATCTCTTGGACCTCAATCAAATTCTGCGATATCCACAAATTTTCCTGATTATTATATGTTGATGCGGGATTACTTATATTTGTATAACCAATCATTCTGTATTGTCAGATTTCAATAATATTCATCCAAATAGACGGTCGGAAGAGTGATCTTATAATAGTTTATCTTATTAGTAAAAACAGTTTGCTTTTCCAGCAAGTATGAGACTGGCGAAAACGCTATAGTTTTCCTGTTATCAATAGCTCAATACCTGATAAGCTTGATTATATCATAATTTTAGTTTTAGTAACCTAGAAGGTCAGGGAGAGATGTTTTGTGTTTTATTTTGGGAAAAGTACAAAGGATCTTAAGATTTTAACCGGGTAGCTA
This sequence comes from Dioctria linearis, assembly GCA_963930735.1. Lineage (NCBI taxonomy): Eukaryota > Metazoa > Arthropoda > Insecta > Diptera > Asilidae > Dioctria > Dioctria linearis. Next base: position 29,690,080 of record OZ005742.1, read on the forward strand.
GGAGTAAGAGAGGAATAGAGACTACGACAAACTAAAGCTTACTTATTTGAAACTAAAAATATTAAAGGTAGGAGTAGTTTAACAATTGGAAAAAAAAGGAAAAAATAATAATAGATAAACAAAAAACTACCGAAAGATATACAAATTAATTAATTAATTAAATTTCCCTTGAATTCATTCATGATTTACCTAACACAACCTGGAACACCAAAGAAATTGAAAGGAATATACATATAAGTGAATTATCACAAGTTTTAGTCAGAAATTAGACGCCAGAAGATATTGATAGACTCCTCTTGGCACGACCGGGAAGTTAGTTCCAGGTTCGAGCAATCTGAATAAAGCAAAAAGACTGGAATATCGAGAAGATTGCAAAAATTGTATCTGGCCGTTAAGATACCCATTTTCACCAGAGTGCATTAAGTTATGGAGGAAGATAAATGCTTTACGCTTTAAGTAAGCGATAATCGAGCAGCCAACCAATGAAAGCTTGTACGGAGCTATATGCTGTCATCGTTTAATACCAAAAACAAATCTAGTGGAATCGTTAAAAGCAACTTCGATTTTCCGTGAGCGTACGTTCTCAAGTTTAGCATATATAAAACTTCCGTAAGTAAAATTAGGTAGTAAAATAGCTTTTACAAGTTGTAAGCGAATATTTGTTGACAGTACTACTTCAGATAGCCATAATCTGGGTAAGCCTCCATAGATCTTAGAAAGCATCAGTTTGACATGATCACAACAACTTAATTGCCCATTTAACTTGACCCCACGATTGGTGACAGAATTCACAAAACACAGAGGATTTATAGATAGCAAAACAGTGCGATTTCTCAGAATTTAGTGAGAGGACGTTGTTGGCCGACTATGTGTAGAGAGATCATCTTTAATGCGAGCGACACAATCTTCTATAAGAGCAACACGCCTACTTACGCACAAATGTACGTCGTCAGCATAAAGATGCAGCTGAACATATTGAATTACATTTGGTAAGTGAGTAATATTCACAGAAATCAACAACGGGCTCAGAACAGATCCTTGGCGTACACCGCATAAAAATACGAGTAGTAAGGATGAGGAATCTCTAATTTGTTTGTTTTGGGACTTGTCAGTAAGGTAAGTATCAATTAAGCTGACCGCAGAAGAAGAGGAACTTAAATTACTGTGTAATGTTTCTAGTATGTTTGAGTGGCTAACGCTATCAAAAGCTTTAGAGAAATCCAGTGGAACAAGAATGCCAAAGTTTTTGGAGTCAGGAATCAGGCGAGTATAGCAGTTCCACAACTATACCGAGGTCGAAAACCCGGCTGAATTTATGTTAAAAGAGTGCTGCTATGGACAAATTCTAAAATCTGTAACGACAAAATTTTTTCAAAAACTTTAGCCAAGTAGCGAAGAATACTAATCGGCCGGAAATCAGCATCTGATTCAGTGGAAGGTTTCTTGGCTACTGGTATGATATTAGCGATTTTCCAAGCTCTAGAGAAAGAAGAGTTAGATAGAAGTCTAAAATATGAAGAATAAATGGTGAAATGTAAAGTGATACCATTTTAACAAATAGGGCATGAATTCCATCTGGACCAACAGCATTGGACGTAATAGAGGATACTGCCGCCATGAAATCACTGTGATCAATACCTCAACATGAGAAGCAGGTTTCTTGTTGCTGGGAAGAAGGGGTATTCAAATGAAGAAAATGTGAGTTAATATCACTAAAGGAACTATTAAGCACGCAATTATCGGGATTAGGAGAGGTAAAGTGAATAATTAGTTCGTCGGGGCTTTGGTCGGAACGGGGTTCACTATCCCAATAAATGCCAGCAATTCGAAAGTTGCGCCAAAGCATATTGGGCTATAAATTTATCAGCAAGTGACTGAAAATTTTAAAAATTGTTGAAATGCTTGAAAGAAGCCCTTACAAACGATACCCCACACGATATAAAAAAATAATAACAATTATCTTTGACTCTCGAAATATGTGCACGCAGGTATCAAAATCCATACGTCACATCGTTTTCGAGAAAAAAGTATATGACAGATTAACAGGTATTCTGGTTATCGAAGATGGCGTTTGTTTTTACTGTATACAAACATGCTTTTTGGAATACGGATTTTATTGGAGAACCACTTCCTGACGTCCTGCTGGAAACAAATTTCGTACGTAAGTACACGGCATCTTACGGAAGCATAGTGCATTTACAGAAACCGTGTTACCGACTTTGTTAGGAAAAATAGGTTCAATAATGCTTTCTGCCCAAAAATCACTAATAATTAACTGTCACTCTTTGTGGATAAAAAGGCTGCCCAAAAATTATTATTAGATTTTCGGAATTCCAAATGCAGTCACACATCTTTGCAGGTGAAAAATAACCTCATCGCTATAAGGATGCTTTTTTCTAATGAAATTGGATTCACATATCCGCATTTAACAGCAAATTTACAAACGTACCATATTAGGCATAGTGGTCCATAATCTTCCGTTATTGGGTCAATTGGACTTGCAGAATTCAGTTCAGTAGATATTCCCAATTGCTTGGAATATCTAGAAACTGAGAAACCTGGATCCTTCACAATACCTTCGGTCATAGCTATAAAGTTTTCTATAGATCTGCCTCATCGAGCACGTGTTGTCCATCACCCAGCTGGCTATGATGTTCAAATTTATTTATCAGATTTACATATTCTAAAAAGGAAGGTGCTTCATTGCGACCAAACCTTACGAATTCTCTTGGCAAAATTTTCACCATTTTTATAATCAATTTTCGCACTTATTGTTCGCTGCTCAATCATGTGCTCCTAGTATTACATCATTTTGTATAACCGTGCACACCGTGTCACCAATCAAAACCATCTACTCTATCTTTAGCCCGTCAAAAAATACCAGAGACATTTAAAATGGCACCTCTTAATGAGAATCCTTGTATTATAGATTTAGACCACTTAGAATTTAGCCAAAAACTTTATTTTCGAATACCTTAATACTAATAAGGTTTTTTTTTACGTTTTAACCCCAAAACTGAAGCAATTATAACTGTTGTATTTCTATTTTCTTACTTTATGTAATTATAGAAGTCTAACTGTAATAATATAATTCGTAGAATGGACAGTCAAACTAGAATGGAACTTCTCTATTATCCAACTCACACTCGAGTGTCCCCATGGCTGGTTGGAATACTACTTGGATATTTGCTTTATACACTTAAAGATCGTAAAATTCAACTATCGAAGGTAACATTATTTTGCAAGATATAAATTTACATAATTTTATTTATAAATTATTAATTTGGCTAGAATTTAAGAATTATTAAAGAAATTGCTTTTGTTTGATTCGCAATGTTTTATGGTTCTTATAAGAAGAGATTTTAATATTTTACACATACATACAGCCTCTACATTACATATTTATTTAAAACATAAAATTTCACAGTTTCTTGTATCAACATTATGGCTCAGTTCATTTGTTATTATGGCAGCAATAATATTCGGTCCATATCAAAAAACAAAACCAGGAGTGACATCAACCCCCGTTGAAGGTGCCTTCTATGAATCACTGAGTAGAGTTTCGTGGTCAATAGCATTAGCCATTCTAATTTTCCTATGTCATAAAGGATATGGAGGAATTATAAACTCGATGTTATCTTTATCTTTCTGGCAACCAATCAGCCGGCTTTCGTACTGCATATATTTGACACATTTAATAATACAAACTATTCTAGGAGCGAACGCAAAGAACGATACACATTTTTCCAATTATGATGTGGTAAGTTTTCGTTTGTATTTTTTCATTTTTTTTTAATGTACTAAATTTCATTAATTATTTTATTATTTAATAGATCTATCAATTTTGGGCTGATTTGAGTATAACTGTCATGATTTCAATTGTTGTATCACTTGCGTTCGAATCTCCCATAATTGGTATTGAAAAGTTTTTCTTTTCTAAAAAACCATCAGAAGCAAGGGCTACAACCATAACGCCAGAAGTACAATCTGCATAAAGGTCTCCAAAATTGATATTAAATAATTACTATGTACATAAAAGAAAAAAGTAGATTTATTTAAATATATTAAATATAATATATATGTGCTCCTACTTAATTAACTACGAATATTGAGTTTTTAGAACAAAAAAAAAACGGTGGTTTGTGGCCTCCTTGGTAGGGTGAAAATTTTCCCTTCTTATTCACTGCCACCTAAAAGATTTAATTATTGTCTAGAGCCTCACTTTCATGTTTTTTCTAGTACAGGTTAAAACTGTTGATAAAGTCAAGAAACTTGATGGGCTCAAGTTGTCACTTACTATCCAAGGTGCTGAGAATTTCTGTGCACACTAAGTATTTAAGGATTCAATATCTGGGTTCGAGATAAACGAAACATAATACAGGGTTTTCCAATAAGAGGTGTTATTTTGATAGTCAAAGAAAAATGCCATTTTTTGAGATAAATGATCGGATCTTTATTTCATTATAAAGAGAAAGGTATGCCGTTAATAATGGAAAATAACATCAGCCAAATGACCACCACGACCACGCCTACAGGACCATATCCTTTTCATGAAATTTTCCATAACCAAATCGCAAAGTGGCTGCCCAATGTCCTCGATAGCCTCACGAATTCCATCTTTGAGGTCTTGAATCGACGCTGGGCTGTTGGCGTAGACCTTCTCTTTCACGTGGCCCCAAAGGAAGAAGTCGCAAGGTGTTAAGTCACAAGATCTCGGTGGCCAATTGTGATCACCTCTTCAGGAGATAACACGGTCCGGAATCTTTTCCCGTAAAAGATCAATGGTTTCGTTGCTTATATGGCACGTAGCGCCGTCTTGTTGAAAGTAAACGTTGTCCAGATCAATACCATCCAATTCCGGCCATAAAAAATCATTAATCATCTGTCGATAGCGCAATCCATTCACCGTAACTGTTGCTCCAGCCTCATTTTCGAAAAAGTTAGGTCCAATAACCCCGCGGGACCATAAACCGCACCAAACAGTCACACGTTGAGGATAGAGAGGCTTTTCAACAATAGCTCTTGGGTTTTCCGAGCCCCAGATGCGACAATTTTGCTTGTTGACGAAGCCATCGAGGTGGAAATGGGCCTCATCACTCAAGATGAGTTTTCGATGGAACTCCGGATCATTTTCATTTTTCAATTTTAATAATTTCAATGCGTTTTTGAATCGTGTATCGTTCCATTTTTATTAATGGCGTAGTTTCTACTTGTCAAGTGTCAAAAAATGAGAGCTCCAAAAGTGACATCTACCTATTTCGGCTAATTAAAATAACACCTCTTATTGGAAAACCTTTTATATGGAAGTAGATAGGTAGGATGCATCTTCTTGGAGGTAATAAGCTGGGTTGTAAATGAGCAGACTCATTTGTCAACATCAACTCAAGACTTGAGTCTGCTTAACATTTCAGCGGTTGTGCTTGATAGTTGAGCGAACTCAAGTCTTGAGCGGACTCAGTGCAGGCCCTGCAGTGCAGGGCAGTAGCAAGAACAAAATTAAAGTTAGGTAGGGCATAAGAAATTTGAAGGAGGGCGCAAATTTTCGGTGCATTTAGGATAATCTGTTCAGATGAAGGGACATCTTTTTGAAAAAGGAAGCTTCTAGAACTCTCATTTTATTACATTTTTTATACGTGAACTAAAACAGGTAGCGGCAAGAAATAGAAATAAATGGACCAAACAAGAAACACAACAACATAATTGCAGTCTTCGATTTACCATATTGTGGAATTGTTGTAGCACTTCGTCAATATCTTTTTTGTCTGTTCTTTTCCATTCAAATGCAAAAAACACCAAACCTACCATTATCTCTTGAACCATTGACATTCTTTGAGGCTTATATTGATAGCAATTAGTGTCGAAAAGGTGGATTCGCATGAAACAGTACTAAATCCAATTGTTACGACTGATAGAAATAGTCCATACGTATCTCTGAAGGATTCCCTTTGTCTGTATAGAACTTCTAATATCTTTTCGGTCTGATCTCCTCGACCATTCAACTCATTCAAGTACCTTTTCACAATAGTTGCATCTTCTTTGGAAGGAATTTTAATACCTGAAAAATAATTGCAAATACGTATTTGTTTTTTTCTCATTAATTTTCTCACAATAATTATATATTTAAATGTTGAATAGAATTAAACTTTGTCCACCTCATCAGGACACAAAATTGGATCTAGTAGATCCTCATTATCTTTAAATCTTCTGTTCATTTCAGCTGTTATTATGTCTAAAGTTTCATAATATTCTGCTTTAAATAGCGGAGATTAAATTATGCCTGCAGTATTTTTATGAGAAAGTGGTGGACCATACAGCATTTAATCGTCCAGATGTCTTGCTTTTACTTGTCTCTTCTGTTCTGGGAACTGATTTTGAGATCCGTTTTTACAATATGGTATTTTCGGCTTTTTCTAAAATTGTCTCATACATCTCTTCTGACCTCAATTTCTTCCTGGACACATTTAATTATTGAAACGGCATCCTTCGATCCCATGCTTCGACACTGTAAAGCCACATCAGCCGGTTGTAGAACACATAATATTTTTTTTCTACTATCTTTGCCAATCGAACTTTCATGTTAAACAATGCATTGGTTGTCAATACTTTTTGCACTATCATCCACTAATGAATTTTCCATTTTTCATTTTATATGGAGGCTCCAAAATCAGAGAATAATTTTCGTATGCGACCCTTGTAACAGGTAAATGTCCTGACCAAAGCTTACCCTCATACATGGCAGGAAGAGGTTGTTGTGATAACCTGTGTGCCGTGCTCCGGAAAGAGAGCAGACAGCCCTTTTGCAATAAAAAAAATGGATCTCTCTCCTTTTTACACTCCGATTTATTTAATAATTTAAATTTTAAAATACACTTTTACTTTTCGTATAATATTTTCTTCTAAAATACTTTTTAAATCACACTTTTCTCTTTTCGTATCAAATTTACTTTCTCTAAAGATTTTTCGACGGCACTCCACAAGACGAGTATTAAAAAAACGACTGCCCAGAGGATTGGGCAAATTGCATCCAGGTACCCGTGATCATTTTTTTTTAAAAGCTTTTTATTATTTTATTGTTTTCTCACGACGTTGAAAATCGTACGTGAGAAAATGCACAGAAGTTTTGATGCAAGCTATTTGCATCTATTCAAAACTGTAATCCGATATGCACTTGTGCGCCCGTCTTGAAATATTAATTTTAAGAGGGCGCGAATAATTCTGATAATTGCATGTATGCATGTACAGTGTACATACGGGGAAGACACTATGTGTAGGTAAGTGAGCATATCGTATGAGTGGAATGTGTGTTTGATAACAAAATGCAATTTATGCTAAATTGCATTATGTTATAACATGGGAATGCATTTTTAATTTTGATTGAGATTTTAAAATGATATAATTTTTCATTTTCAGGGTCATCTTGTAATACATCAATACAGAGTGTTTCCCACTAGGAGGTCAGTACAGCTGATAGTACTCACTTAGGCGAACCAAAAATTGTATGGCAGGGGGGGGGGAGGAGTTACAGGATGATTAAGAAAAAAAGCCAGTATTTCACAAAACACCCTGTATCTTATAAATGACAGGGCGTACGGTCACACTTAAGAGCTCATTGTTTGCAGAACTTCATGGCCTTTCCAACGACTTCTCAACCACCTCCACACCCCTCTACAATCAAGAATTATGGTTGTCTAAACTAAAATTTTTGGATTTTCTTACCTTTTTTTTAATTTTATGCCATAAATGCTAATACATGTATATATAGGTAGTATAATTTCTAATAGAAAAGGTTTATTTATTATTATTATTAAATATGCGTAATTATTACATTATAGGAATTTTCGTAAATTCTATTTATTGAATAATTTTTCTGTGAATTATTTATTATAATCGTTTCGCTAGCAATAATGTAATGGACAACGATATATTTATATGAGATAGTTAGGATAAAATTAGGAGGAGAAAAAAAAACTATATCATTAGGTATATTTTTGGATTACTTTATTCCTTTTTTTTTTTTTTATATACTCATTTTATAAAAGTTATTTATTCTCTGGCATTATTTGTTTTACTTTAATTGTTATAGTTTTTCCTTGTCTCTTTATAATGCCGTTTTATTTGTTAATTTAAAGCTTCTAAGATAATATAAAAGAAAGCTAATAATATTTAGATCTAAATGTTTTGTAGTCTTACAGCTACTCATATTCCTCCTATTTATGTATTTGTTTTATTTACGCTTTGTTTTTTTCCATTAATAGTTAGTTATTTTTCTTAAAAAAAAAAAACTACATATATATGAATTTATCAAAAAAAAAACGTGAGATTTTTTTTCCTTTTTAATTGTTTAGTAGTATTTTGTTTAGCTGGAGATGGGTATAGGAGGATAAGAATTGGGAAGCGAGAGGTTATCGTTTCCTTTTGTCATTGTCTGTAAGTTAAACGTTTTCTGTGGTTTTTCTTTGTGGTGCAGGAGTTAATTTGAATTTTGATTCTCTCGGTGGAAATGTTTATCGTTGAGATAAAATGGGAATTGAATTTGGACATTTTTACGTTATGCCCGTGCAGGATGAATTCCTTACTGCAACCATAACAACCGGGATTGGTGTGCATTATTCCTATTCCATGCAGGGTTTGTGAACTAATGGAATCTTCACAAATAATATCTATGTGTAGGGATCCTTTCAGGGAGAAAAGCCAGGGGTTCTGCTGTGATAATTGCGTCCAATAGTAATCCTGTCGCAAGATCAGAATTTTACACTTTTGTGTAATAGGTTCTTTTTTTAGTAGATTCACTTCACATTGCTTTGTTCTTGTATTTGTGTTTAGGATGGGGGATGAAATTTTGCAGTAGAAATGCATATGATCCAACGTTGCGCAATTATGAATATCCTGAAGCGTTAATTCAACAAAATGTTCGCGATTGTAGTCTATTAATATGTATTCCTTCGATGGTTCGATATATACGAACAATTCGTTAAGGAGTGTCGGTAAAGGAATTGCTTTGAATATTTGGTATGGTTCCTTGAACGGAAGTGGAATTCGGAGTTCAATAATTATCTTGTTGTTGAAAATATTTGCATATATTGTGCTTAATTTGTAGATCTGTGAAAATATATTGTCTCTGGAATTTACAGGGAGCATCAGTAAGTTTGGTAATTCTGGCATAATTTTTGATAAAAGATCTTCAATATTTTTCAGTGATATTAGTTTAGGATGGAATTTTCCATGCTTGGAATCTGTTAAAAGATCAATTAATTCTGTCTGGGTATTCTGATATCTGAATGCCATTAACGAGATATTGATGGATATTTTGTTATCCAATGTTCTGTTTTCCATTAATGATGTAGCTATCTGTATTGAAATTACTTTTTATGCATAACCATGAATTCCTTTTCAATTGCGGCTTTAGATTTGTTGAAAATGTTTGCGGTTGCTTCGATTATCGCGGTTTGGCTTTTCATAAGTGATAGAATGGAGTTTTGGTTAAGGATTAGATTGCGGTTTTGTTCATCATATAGCTTGGCATCATCGTCGTCTAATGTACCGAAGAGAGCTTTGGAGATTGAACCTATTGCATCAAATAAGTCTCTTTGTTTCCTATTTTGTGTTACTAGGAGCATATTTTTATATTCTATATATATTAATATATCATTAATTTGCAGCAACGTACCGTTACAAGTGTTGGCCATCGCTGAATTTTTATTGAGTTTCTGACAGATTGCTGTAATCTGGTGTCCGATGAATTGCATATTCCTGAATTCAGATTTGAAGTTTTCTGAATCGTAGTAGTTTACGATTTTCCATTCGTTTGTGTAGAAATTGGCTCTGCCGATTTCCTCGAAGTAAATACCCGCGCTAGCATTTAGCTTTTTCACTTCCACTCCTGAGCTGTGGATTATAGGGATGGAAAGTAAAAAGAATATTATTTGCATCCAAGATCGTACGTGAAAGAATGCAACTTATTTTGAGGCACAAAGAAAATGAAATATGATGTGCACTGTATGTTAGTAGGTATACCGTGCGAATCGAGTGCATGACTGATAACGAAATGCAATTTTATGCTAAATTGCATTTTGTTGCGACATGCGAATGCATTTGAAATTTTTGAATGCATTTGAATAATTTTAAATTATAATTAGATTTGGATGAATTTTTGTTTTCAGGGGCGGATTTGCAATACATCAACATATTGTATAGGACAATATATTGATGTATTGACTATATGGTTGTGATTCGGGCCAATAAGTACCTGAGTCACAACATAATCTGAATCTCTTCCAAGGGTGAACCTCATGTCTTCGCAATTGGTGGGGACAAAAAGGACGTACTGGAAGTCTCAGAAACTGACAGTATCGACAAAGAACTTTCAGGGCTCAAATTCAAGTCGCAGGAATACGAGTTGATAGTAACGGACACGGAGATACGTGTGCTTGCGGAGTCTGAGACCAACGTTAAGTCAGGACGTGAGATAAAGAGGAGAATGATCGAAGGCATGTGTAGTCTGAGCTGGGCCAAGCAAGTAATAGCAGACGTCGAAACTACTCGCCCGAAGAAGACGATAACTACCGTGAGATAAGACTCCGCTGAAAAAGCTCCCAAGGGCAAGGGACCATTGAAAAAGGCAATCCCGAAGTAATCATCATAAACTGCCACCGCAGGCCCCAACAAAGGTGGTGCTGATGAGAAGTGCAAGGGAAGGACAACGAGCTAAAGAAGGTCATATCTATGGAGGAGGGGGGTAACGAGGACAACAGGCTGAAGCCGGGCTCTAGTAGATCATCTCCTGGGAGCAATAAGAATCCTAGGTCGGGTTCTAGTAAGGGCCTAACAAAGGAGAGGAGCGCGCTTAATGAGGTGGTTTCAGATAGCCTGAAGCTTGGGCAGATTGACCGAAACAATCGGTGGGGGCAGCATTCTGAGGAGTAGTGGAATACAGTGAAGGGATTGCCATCGAACACTGTCAATCGGTTCTTGCTCAATAATCCCCCATTAAGTGCGCCGGCCTTCAATAAGTCATGGTGGAAACACGAAGTTGTGGCATTGGAGTTCAGGGGCAAGGTCTCACACGACTTGGCTATTAAAGTGGCATCGGAAGTGCTATGGGAAGAAGCCCAGCTAGTGCTCGTCTCGGTGCATGATATTCCTGAGAGACGAAAGGTCGTGTGGTGATTCCAGACGAACGAAGAGTTTGACAGGTGCAATCTGCTAAGGGTTCTATAGACATACAACCTCAGTCTACTGCGGTTGATGGTGGAGCATTTCAACATCCACCATAGTAACGCTGCGTCAGCCAACCTACTGTTGCTTATAAATAAGGAGGGCATATATGTGGCTCTAATCCAGGAACCATGAGTCTCAGGGATTGAGCCTTACAGACACTAATGTGATTTATTTTCAGTTCTAAAGATATGGTAGCCTTGGGGCTAAAGGTGGATGCCAATAAATGTTCGATGGTTTCGGAATACATGCCGTATGAGGAGCCGTCTCCCCCTTCGAGCAAATGAGATTGGTGATGGAAACTTCTAAGGAGGAGGAACATCAAACTCATGCGTGCAGGAGTGAGATCCGAGACCTAACCCTCGTCGCATCTACTTCTTCTCAATTCTGGGGGTGCTTCAAGATAAAGATCTCAGAAGTATCCTCAGATTCCTAACGGAAGTAGGATGGAACTAGGGCGGTCTCAAAAGGTTATCCCATGCAGTCAAGGGCAACCTTGGACTAATTGGAAGTTAAATTGAAGTAGGTTAGGTACATCTATCGGCTTTATCTAACCTAACTCAACGCTATATTATAATGGTAGAATCTGCTTGCGGTGGTTGTCTTTATTGGGTGCGACGTGCATCACGTTCTAGACCATCGACTTGCTCCAGTATTCTGAAGAAAGTTTTAGTACAATAAAAATGTCTAGGACTGATCGTTTTCACAGTTTACGTAAAAATCCTAAATTTTTGAAACACCAAAAAAGGGTTGCCCAATTTAGTTCTTATTTGAACTTGTATTTACAATTTTTATAAAAACGCTGTGTCGAAATTTCAACTCTCTTCGTCGTGGCGTTCTCAGGCAGTAGGTATCCAAATATGTAGTAAAGAATAAAATATTCGTATGACAACCCTACGGAGGAGTTACCAAATTTACCATTTTCGAACTTAAATCTGCAATTTTTTTAAAAAGTCCGTATTCTCGACTTATCGTGCGGACAGACATAATGCATGGGTGTTCAATCCATTTAGCTCACAAGCATTATTTCTACGTATTACAAATGGAATCACAAATTTAATATACCCTATAGATTTCTTCTAGGGTATAAAAAGAAAAGTTCTGCACCTTTGGAAGTGATACGGACTATCTATTTATGCTTGCGCTCTGAATTTAACGATTCTGGAAATTTGTGAATTCCAAGCGTAAGGTCGATTGTTATCGTACTATATTGAATTTTACGGATGAGAAAAGTAATAATCTCTTCAAAATTGTTCTCTCTTTTATCTCAAACATTCATTTAAAGGTCTACTGTAAGTGAAGCGCATATATGTACTTCCGTTTCTTATGTAAGGAAATTGCTTACAATGTTCTCGGGAATTTGAATATTAAAATTAATTATTGTACCAACAGAACAGGAATTAATTTCATTTATTTCATTCTTATACATGGATTATTATCCGTGAAAAATAATTTCGACAGTCGGAAAAAAAATATCTTGTCGTACCTACCCATTTTCACACCTAAAATGTTCGAGGGGAGAAAAAAGTCGGAAGTAGTCGCTTTTAATTTTTTTTTTATCATATTCAAGTTATAAATCACAAAACCCAATTTTCGGTTTGATTTGGAAAACCTGTCGATAATATTATCCACATCAATGTCGATCTCAGAGTGGACAGACATTAAGGACTCATATCCAGATTCTCTTTCTCATGCAAAGATTGTAGAAATAGTTGTGACGCAACCGATTCTGTCACGGGTGAAATAAATGACTGAGAGTAAGAGCTTGCACCTTGAATCACATTCAAAGGAGTAGAAGTGTATGATATGTCACTGATGGGAACTTAACTGATCTTGCTTTCTTCTGAAAATAGTTATCAATGGTCTTATCAGTCTTTTGCTTTCGACTTTCGCTACTATTTCTATCTCCATCGCTACTGGTATAGCAAGTTTATTCTACTCCTATAAATTAAAAGTAAACGTGAAGCTAAATTAAACTGCACTACTTGAATTAAATACGAAAGTACAAGCAAAGCAACGGCAACTACCGCAGACGAAAGCGAATGGTTTTTATTTTTATAGGCTTGCCGTAGAAATTGTAGAATCAATTTTAGTGGCATAAATCCAACTGATCGTTTTCCGCAACCAATAGTGTATAAAAATTCGAAAGAAAAATATTTAAGTAAATTTATAAGAACATAATGTATGCTTGCCAATGCTTATAAATATCTTTAGCGAACCAGATCAGCCAAGGCACCTGAATCACCATAACTCTTTGGAATCATTGTCCGCCCCCAATAGTGCATGAAAAATCTGAAGAAAAGTTTTCAGATCTTTCTAAGAAAACTGAATGCTTGTGCCCCTGTCCGAAAGAGTGAGCTACCAGAATCAATGCATCAATTCGTTTAGACCGTTGTCGGCTCAAATTCTTATGAACAATTTGCAAGTGTATTTCTAAGAAAAAATTAATACTACGAACGTTAAAATTTTGAACAACTCCTGAATCAGAGTCGCTATGAAAAATCAACGGTTGGCTAGACGTTGATTGCATGGAACTAGGGTTTTTCAGTGTTCCCAGATCTGAGGGATTTTAAGGGTTTTTTCCTTGAAAGTTCGGTTGAAGGACAAAACTTTCAAATTAAGGCATTTTGAATAAGTAAGCAAATTTAGAGTATTTTCTTTATTAATATCACATGTACAAAATATTTTCTGAGCCGAGTGACTGTTTCTACTTGATTGTGAAGGACTTGTGTACTGCAACTATGCTATACTATGTTATATTTGTTACGTAATAATAAGCCTACCCCAATGCCCTACGGTGTACGTGTGCTTAGCTTCCCGTTGGTCTATTTTGCGGAATATCTTGTATTGGAAATAAATTAGTAAAGTAGAAAGATAGATAGATAGATAGAATATGACATATTTCTTCATTAAAGGAAATGGCGAATTCTAAATTTCAACTACTCAAAAAAAATTTTTTTTTTAAACAAGACAGTTTAAAAAAGTTGAAAACAAAAAATATGTCAAGAAATTTTCCGATTGCTGGTTGGAAAACGAAAGAAAATATAAAGCCTGGATTCAAAAGCACAACGACCGAATAAAGGCTAAATACAAGGTTTGCGGTTTTGAAATTTGTTTATCATTCAAATCTTCAAATAATTTATAGGCTTGCAATAAAATTCTTATTTGTGGAACATCTGAACTAGAAAGACATTCTACCAGAAAAATGCATAAAGAAAATTTTAAAATTATGAGTGTCCCAAAAAGTGAAGGCTTTTACTCAAATGCGTAAAATATTTATTTACTTATTCTTGTTACTTTTTTATTTACCACAGATTTATTCAATGTAATAATTTCGTTCTGAAATTAATGATTTTGTTCGAAATTGATTATGTCACTTTACAAACCCATTCTTAAGGTATTTTAAAAGATTTCTTTGAAATATGGTATTAAGGGATTTTAAGGGATTTTTATATCCACAATGAGGAATTTTCGTTGGCAAGAATCTGGAAGATGGAAGAACCGTACAATAAATTTTTTTAAGTCAAGGCTTAAACACAATTGCGACGGGCAACGGCAAACAACGAAAAAATGCCGCTGTTAAAATTCTAAAAGCACAGCGTCTTATGCGAAAGCCCAAATTTCGATAGGTGACGGCGCGTCAATTTCAAAACAATGAATTTTGACGAAAAATGGATGAAGTGTCAAATCATAAAATAATTTATGATATATACAAGACATCCAGTGTAAACGTGTTGACACAAAATACATGGTTTGGATGAATATTTCGAGGCGTTTAAATACAAATGATAAAATTGTGATATTTTTGGCATTTAGTTTGATTTTAATTTAGTTAAGTTCTTTATTTTAAATTTTTCCTTTCCACACTTTGGTCCTTTGCAATTCTTTCAAAATAATATAAAATATTCTCGATAAAAATCTGTTTCAAAACGCTCAAAACATAATAACAAATGATATCTCAGTATCTTCTTCTTTAACAATCGCAGCTTTTCGACTAGCTGTTTTGACAGTGAATATCCCGCTGCCATCCACCGTCGGAAAATCAGATAGAAAAAAAAAATTTATGATCGCTTACCAATTTCTTACAAACATTAACACTTTTTAAACTCGAAATTGTGTTCTTTTTCATATATACATATATGAGTAATGGGCGCAACAAAAATATAAAAGCATCTTCATAATTGCGCTGCTAAGTATTACGTGCCATTCCAAATACTAAAATAAATATTCATTCCAAAATTACTTACTATCCTGTGATAGGTATAATAGATGACTTTTCGACACTATATAAAAACGCAAGAAAATTCTAAAAAATGTGTACACGTTTAAAGGAAAAGGAAGAAAAGAACTACGAGCGAATGACTACTCACATCACCGCGAAAGTTAGGTGGCGCGCTTCGCCGGGCGGTTGTGTAATGAAATAACATATTAAAACATTTTTTAGCTTTTGCTATATACCGGAGAATCCAAATAAATTCCTTCTTGAACAAATATAAGTTATATTTAAAATATATTCGAGATTATATCCCCATTTTTAGTTTTCTCCTGTTTCGTTAATTGCTTAGATTTCCTTTTGTATATACATACAAATATATGCGCAAAACTTTGTCATTGTGGAAAATTAACGTTCATTTTCTTACGAATCAAATACGTGCCGAAAGAAGTACACTGATGGAAGGATGGAGTTCAGTAAACAGGAGAACTATTAAAAACATAAAATTAAATATAATTTTAGAAGAGAATATTAAAAGCATCTAGCTTCTTTTATAGCTGAATACTGCGAGTTCTACTCTGATTATATATAGTTCGCTTAACAATGTATACTTTCCTTACTCTTTCTGCAAAATTCTACTACCTAGTGACTACATTATGATATTTTAAAAACATTTTGAAAAACTATCGCTAGAATAATTATGTATATAATTTGGACTTTTATTGAAATCTTTTTCTCTCTTATTTACGTGTAGAAGTCTCGGTAGTTCAGTTGGTAAGCGCAATAACTACTGTAAATGTTCTTCGTTACATTTATTTTCTACTGATAGAAAAAATAATTATAATTATTAATGATTTTAGCTTTAGGAGTCAAGAAGCTCAACACATAAAATCTACTAAGTTAGAGCTAAAAAGCTCAATATCTAGTAATAATGTATAAGGTACCTTAGGAACAGCTGAACAGCTCAGAGTTTGGAAGTAAAGAACACTTCAGAGTTTCTACTAAAGATCGTTTACTCAGATTAATCGCACGATATTTAGACACTTTAAAAATTGCTTACTTCACTAGTCTATATAAGAAACTTAAAATATAGAGACAACAGAAAGTGCCGATACCTGTAAAATTCGTGTGCATGTTTTCAACCATAAATCCTGGTGCCCCGCTCTCTATATTGATTCTACTACACGGCTGTACTGAACTTTCACTACAGCGGCAACAGATACATACTAACAAAACCAGAATTTGACTACGATAAACTTGGCTTATCACACTTCCTGTATTCTCTATATTCTAAGATAAGAAATCAATCGAATTAATAGAAATGCTTACCTCACTGTCACTCATGTTGTCAATATGAAAAATCGATAGAATAAATAAAAAGTGCAAAGTGCATTGACCTCTGTATAGAAAAATTAAAAATCACTTAAATGCTTTACATTTCTTTTTGTCCAAAGTGTACGAAAGTGAAGCGATTTGTTTACATTTATCACGATGGGACCTAGTAATTATGACTGGTGGTGTTCATGTTGCTTATTATATGAATAAAGGTCGATGCACACTTACCGGCACAGCATGAACCGGGACAGACAGGCATCGACCGGCACCGTTATTTTTCGTACACATATAACGACATAAAACGGAAAGAAAACTTTCAATTAAGGATAATATCGAGAGAAAACTATAGAAATCGGATCCCATGTTCACTTCGCAACTAGACCAGCAACCGTCAAATGCCGGACTGGTTTCTAGCCACCGATAGCAGCCGGCAGTGAAACTTCCGTTACGTGCCGGTATCTGCTGATGCCGGATTATGTGAATTTGCTAACTTATGGCTTCATATAAAAATATTTTGCCTGTCTGTGCCGGATCGTGCTGTGCCGGTAAGTGTGCATCGACCTTTGCACAGTGGACTTTTCTTTTTCAGCTATTTCATTTCTTGAGGTAAACTCTATTCACTGCTATATACCTGAAATTCATTACAAATCAATTCTTCTAAGTTAGTTCTAATATATAAGTTAATCATGCTTAAAACATGATTTGTTTATCTTTATCTTAACTTTATCTTCAGAGTAAAAATTAAATATTTCCCACAGACGACTTGGGAAAAACAAAAGTTTTAAGTTACATCCCAAGTCGCTGTTAAAGAAAACAAACCTCACAACAAATACTATGTCATTAAAAATATAATATGCATGAGCGAGTGTACATTGTATGTACATATATGTATATAGGGCAAATAAATTTTACACAATGAAGACTGAAACGATCAAGTCTTCACCGAAAAAAAAGCTCTTATCGCTGAATTTTTCGCAGAATGCAGGCGTAACTGCATACAAACCGCTTCCACATTGGTTGCAATCAATAGCCATGGATTGAATATCTGCATGTTCAAGCCAGCGTTTAACGAGATTCTTTTCGACATGTATGTATATCCAAAAAAAAAAAAGGTTCTCAGGGTCAAAAGTGCCTGATTAAGACTTTCGGGCGAAACAATAGGTACTCGGGCACCGAATTAACAAAAAGATCGTCACGCGTAGTGTTTATGATTTCTCGATAGTTTTCATTTCTCGAGAAAAGAATAAATTAACTCTTATTTCTCAGAAATCTCGAGAATTCTCATATAAAATAACATTTACTCGGTTATATTCAATTTAAAATGTTATATAACAGTAAAATATATATCACTCTTTAATACTGAATTCATATATTTTATTTATTATTTCAATATGTAGGTGTAGATATAAAATGATTGCAATATATAATTTAATTCTTTTATTGTTCAGCTTTGATATAATTTTTTAAAATCACAGCGCATCCAAAGTAGTATTGAGCAATGGATTTCTTTTCTTCTGAAAAAAATCCTTCGGAATAGTAAAATGACGTTCATTACTAATTAATTATTGGACAAATCATCTCTAAGTATGCAGTTCCAAATTTGTTTTTCTTGTACCCGTTGCTTGAAATATATTGAATTCTTGTTTAATAATTTTCAGCAACACCAGAGATCACTTCTCTGGCATTGTCTGTTATAGATAAATTTCTGTTGTTCTTGAAGAAGCAGTTCTTCATTTCCATGGGTTAGAAATTCGTTAACTTCTGCTTCGTCAGTATAAAACTGTTCAAAACTAACAAAATATCTATTTAGATTTCTTTTGCAATTTTGTTCATATAATTTTTCGAGAATAGTCTAAAAAATATGTACAGTACATACATCTTTTTCTCCTCAAGTGAGACTTCGTAAAGATTTATGATGTTCTTGTTTATTCTGTTACTTATTTTATCTTTAATTGCAATAGAAAACTTCTAACATATGCTCATTGTTGACATTTTCTTTTTGATCATAATCTCTATAGTATGCCAACTTGTCTTATAATTCAAAAGTAATTACACTCCTTTTTATTTATATTCATAATTTTGCAAAACGATATTTTTGACAGGGGAGTTTTTGAATATTTTTGCAATTTTCCGTAGGTATACAGTACACATCACTGACATATATAAAATGGACTGCTGATTATGGGATCACTTTTCTATAGCCGTCCCTTTTTGGTTTAACTACTTTATTCCGCTGAACTACAAATAATAAGTTCTATACAAAATACACCATAGTCCAGTTTCAGTTCAGTGGTTTTCCAAATGAATACATATATAGGATAGAAATAGATGGCAATACAATATTTGTAATCCTTTCTCTGTCCTCCATAGCTACTTTTAGGGGCAAGTAGACAAAAATTGCTTAATTTTTTTCTTTAAAAATCAAGTTTAAAAAATATTTGATGTTGTAGGAGATAAGCTTCCAAGAAGAGAAATAATTTCGAGTGCTTCTATAATTTGTTGAACTTTTAATATGAATATTAAAGCAAAAGTAAAACTTGAAATTAAGATAATTGTCACACCCTGCCAAAAAAAGTTGACCCATATGAAATAGAAAATGAGGCAGTCCATGTTATATATGTCAGTGGTACACATACGAAAAATTGTAAAAATATTCAAAAATTCTCCTGTCATAATTGTAATTGTATAAGCGTTCGCACTTGCAACTTTCTGTTTCTCACTAATTCAAATTGAAAATCCAATTCATATTCTGAAAAAGAATCTCATCTTCACTATTACTATATCTTCCTGAATTCGTTACTTTCTTTTTTCTTCTCAATGTAAACAGTTTTAAATTTTTTTCAAAATAGCTAAGTGCAAACTATGATTATAGCATAGTTGCTGATTTGCAACACACAACTTTTCAATTCAACTTCCTGCATAACGGCAGCACCATCACTTATTACCTTACAGTACAATATCTTTTACAATAGAAATACCAGTTCCATCTAATTTTTGTGTTATAGCAACTCTAACTAACGTTTTTTCTGCAGAACACCTACCGACCCAATATTTGACGAATCTTTAGAATTTTTTTTATATATGATAACATCCATGTATCTTTTATTTATAATGGTAGTTAATACGTTAATAGATACACTAAATTTTTTCTTCATCCTTTAGATTCATTATCGTCTGAGCTAACTTAGTCCTCCTTTTTACAGAACAATATATAATTTCATCATTAGTTGCCTTACTTTTGTAGGATTACGTTGCAGATTGACTCTTAATAAACATTTATACTTTAAAATTATTTGATCAGTAGTAGAGCCTTCATCTTCAAATCTCCTTTTGGCTTATTGCCGTGAAGAGGAACTACTTGGCACGATAATTGATTCCTTCAGTTTATAATCGTGTATACCTTCAACCTGTATCAGAAGATAAAGTTTTGCTGAATGTTTACAATCTTATTGCAAACATTAAAAGTTGCCAAATTCTTATTTATACCACAAACAACATTCAACTAGATATGAAAATCTCTATATAAACTCGAATCACTTTTTCAAAGCTGTTTAACTTTATATTTAACTAAAGAAAGCTATCAGTAAAAAATGTTGCGAATAATTTATGTGACATAATAGAGAATGTATAGACCTTTCTATTTGCGAGCCATTAGGGGCCCAGCTTTCGAGCCGCTTCATTTGGACTTTTCATATCTAGATGTAAGTTGTCTCAGTTTATACTATTTTCTTAAAATGTGACTTTATAAACTTCTGAGAATTGTTTGAGCATTGTCGGTAGGAAAAGTTAGTATTGTATACATTAAATCTCATTTAATTGCTACTACATGCCTGTACCAGAATGTATATTCTAATGAAAAAGCAGGCGACAAAAGTCGAGACCTCACCGCACATTTCTTCCTGTTTTTGCTTCTGTCGATTTTCGATGTAATTTGTTACGTATTCCTATGATTTCTATACAGTCATATCAGCCACAGGCAGCACGGGACTATTTGAAAAAAAAATCTCCGATATCTTGGTTACGCCTTGAGTATTGGCGCCTTTCTCGAGAATAAACTATTTTCTCGAGAAATTCTCGAGAAGAAATACTAGTCATTCGTCTCTTTTTTCAAGTTGTTAGATCTAAGTTCTCTTGATCATGGCTGTCGCGTAGAAAAAGTTTTAATTTTGCAAAAGAAGAAATAAGTGATCGGGGGTCGTCAAGTACTTTCGGTTGGTACAGGCAGCGACAACGTACAAGTAGATATGAAGTCTCCCATTTCAAGCCCGGACATACTTTTTAAAGTTTGAGTGGCCAACTTTTATAAATGAATCTGACCAACTGAAAATGTTGCGAAAGTATGAACTGAGAGAATCAGAACTTGATACTTTTCTGTCGCCGCGCCTAAAAACACTCCCAACATTTTTATACCATTTACTTTATACTACGTTTGTCATTCTGTTTGTAACGCACAGAAATAATGCTAGTAGGCAAAAATGGATTGGACACCCACGCATAAAATTAAAAGTTATTTTGATTTTTGCATGTTCTTCTGTCCGTCCGTCCGTCCGTGCGCACGATAACTCGAGAACGCATGTACTTAGACAGCTGAAATTTTGTACACAGACTTTAAAAATAAATGGTAAAATTAACTTCGAAAATGAGACAAATCAGGTAACTCTTTTGTGGGGTTGCCATACAAAAATTTCGTTTTCCACTATATATTTGGACACTTCCTGAGAACGTGTTGACATAGAGAGCTGAAATTAGGCACATGGTGTTTACATAGTAATAGTAAATAAAATTTAAAAAATAAAATAAATCAGGCAAAAATTTAGGTTTTTTACGGATACTGTGAAAACGATCAGTCCTAAACATTTATATTGTACTAAAAACTTTTTAAGAATACGAAATCCTATAAATCATTTTTTTTGTCCAACAAACCGTTTTAGAAATATATGCGAAAAACCACGTCAAAAATCAAACTTGCACAGAAGGGTGACAATACGAAATTTCAGAAGGGCATTCATCTAGGGTATCATAAGAATTGGTCTTAGACCAATTTTAGCTTTCTTACTTGTTCTCCAAGAACATTTCAACGTATTCAAAGTGGTAAATTAAATTTGTTTATTGTATGTATACTATGTTCTAGGAAAATTTCATGTCGTTTTTACAGATCCCGAATATGTGTAAGTTTTTACAAGTTTTTACTCGAAGCCGTTGCGTACTTTGTGAGTGTCACTATCAATTTCTATCTTTATATATTTTGAGGTTTTTCATGTTTTTACTTGAAAAAGTACGCGAACAGACCTATTGTAATGGTCTTGTGCTAATATGATGTCCTGACTCCAAATAACTTTGAACAAGCTTGGTCAATGAAAATTTTGTATTAAAAAGTATCAGTAAATTCATCTATGGTGCAATATTTAAAAACATTTTTTGAAATTTGTTTTATCAATGTTTCAAATCTGACTTTAATCTTTCACTAACATTAGCTTCCTCAACCAATTTTTATTTGAATAAGAATTTCACTTCAAGATATCGTCGGCAATATTAATTATAATTAGATTAAATTCGATATATTTTGTATGCTGATTCTAGCTTTTGAGTTCATTCAACTAATTTTTTTCCTTTACATTATTTTTGATGATATATTTCATTAAATAAATAAAAATATTAAAAAGTCAGAAATATTTTGCTTGTATTTCAAGGTAATTCCGCATTCAATTTACTTCCTACGAGATTGTTAAGTGGAGTTGCTAGACAATTTCATAATTTTTTTGATTATGTAGGCACAAGTTCAAGACCATCGATATTTTCTGAATGGCTTTGTTTTTTTCTTATCAAAAACAATGGGATGTACCGAAGCTGGTACACACACGGAATGACTCTTATTTTTTTTATTATCGAATTCCCAAAATTATTTTTATCATTAAAATGATATTTAAAAATTTACACTAACCAAACCGATAAGATTGAATCGATTATTCTCGATAGTGTTGACACCTGTTTGTCGTGGGATTCTTAAAGTGTTATGGAAATGGAACATGATACAATGAATCGCACTCATTTAATATCTAATAACGATGTAATCAAATTCTGATAATATTGTGATACGTAAGTACCAGGTATATCTGTAAAAATAAAGACTGAATAAATGGTGAATTCATTTTTCTACAATTTACTACTTAGTTAAAGTTGTTGACTCCTTGATGCATGATGACATGCCGCGCGCTATTAGTGTTCATCCTAGTAGGATGCACATTTAGTGATGGAAAGAGAGTGTCTTACAATGAAAGTCGTGTGAAATCCTTCTTAACACATCAGGATCTAAGTAATTCGTTTTTTAAACAACTTCTGTTATTGAAGAAAACGGATGAAAATGCTAGTAGAAGCGTGAATAGTAATTTGTGTGCAAATCATACTGAGGAAATTCTTCTAGCAATTGTGAATAAAGATATGTGGGCATTGGAAAGTAAGTTCATATTTAGGTAACTAAATTAAATTAATTAAATTAACTTGTTATGTGTTTAGCCACTGTAGGTGCTCACTTAATAAAAATAAATGCTTGGAGTTTAACAGCTGATGCGATTCCAAGAGTTTTTTTTTAAAAATCTTCAAAGTCTACGACAATCGACAACAGCTGCCGGTAAAAGCTAAAGAGTTAGTTAAAAGTACCTAAGCAATTCCAAGTTCCTTCAAAAGATATTCAGCACTTGTACTAATTAAAATCACTTACTATAAAAGCTGTTTATAATTAAGAAGGTTCCTATTCAGTTTTTTTTTTTATCTACGGTCTTGAGTTCGTTTTGCGAAACTGAAATGGTTTGTGATGGGTGGAGAATTTTGTATACTAAGATATGCTCTAATTGTATTCGAGTTTAATTGGACTAAAAGGCTGCGAAACGCTTCGTATAATAAGGATAAATAAAAGGATATAATAAACATAGAAATAGGTTTAGAATTTGCGGACTAAAGTCAGACAATTTTCTGTTGGTATAAATTAAACTTGAACAGATGCTATTATGTTGGTTAGAAATATTTTAAGAACGTCCACAGTTGTTATTACTTTGATGTGTTGATTCTTTTTTCTGCTTTAATATGGAATGTTTGACCAAAATACTTTAATTTTGCAAAGATATCACAAATTTTGTTTTCATGTTCTATGAAAATATTTTTGTTCAAAATTCATAAATCCACATGTTCACAGCTAATGAACATTTCCAATCGGAAAATCAGGTTGAAATGCAAATTAATACGGACAAGCAGATTTTTCAATCAAACCATTGCAATTCATCTAGTTTTGAGTTTCAGCTTCGTATATTTGTGACAAACTTCAGATGTCTTCAATCTCCACATTATAGGGAAGTAGTAATGCTACTATTAAAACAAAAACTCAACTTTCCCAGCTCTTTCTGTCCATTTATTATTTCAATCTCACCAAATCTTTTTTACTATGTTACCTGTAAGCTAGAATTTTTAAGAATTTTTGTAGAAATTTAAAAAATCACTATAAATTTGGAAATTAGAGGCTGCATAATTTTTTATTCGAACAGGAGAAAAGTTTTCTATTGAATTAAGTCTAATTTTATCTGGAAAGTGGAAAATATAATGTAATATCGGGACAAAGTCTAGAAAAATATCGCTCAACATTCCAGCAGTTAAAAGTTTATGTCATTATTAGATGTAGAATTGAAACGTTAGGATGCTCGGCAATTGCCAGAAAGCAGACACATATGGCGGAAGACGAGTAACTCTTCTAAAGCTTAAGTGGTGGTATTGCCAGCCAGATATGTAGTTAATTATTATTGGTGTTATGTATAAGTTTGTAGTCAGTACATTCGTCTTCGGAGCATATCCTTTTCGAATGTGAAGAAATTTCATAATATAAATTTCGCGTGCTTGGCTTACAATTACTAAAGCCCACCGACTTAGAGAAAATTTTCTTCAAACAGGCAATGCTAATGTTAAGAGTAGGGGCGACTAGACCTCTAGGACCTTGCGGATACCGCCACGATAATTGGTCTATTGTGTCTTCCCCTAAAGTGTTTAGGTAAACTCGAGCCTTTTAACGAGCTCGATTATTGCTTTTCGGGTTAGATTGCAGACATTATCCGGAGATACAAGTGCTCTCCCAGAGATTTGCAGGGTGACAGAAGCAGCTCTAGACAAGTTTCGACTCACAGTCTTGAGAGGAAAGACCTAGGAGCGCAACTTGGCTGTCTTAACAGATGTAGATGTTGGAGTTCTTAAAGCCCTTATTTATAGGCTTTCCTGACCTCCAACCTCGCATAGACTTCCGCCTGAAAAATGGAAGGTGAGGCACCAAGCGGAATGGATAGTTCCACTTCTGTATTAACCACCCCCCAGAGTTGGGCCCGTTGCGGAGGCTGTAGTCTCTGTCTAGTATCTGGCTTCTTCCATTAATGGTTACCTTGTAACATCTATATCTGTTGGAGCTTCTAGGTCGTTAATATTGACCTGCTCGAAGATACTGAGATGACCTACCCTGGAGGAAGTGCGCACATCTGACCTTTTCTTTCGAAGCATACTAGCCACTGCTTCCCTCTGAATAAAGAGGTAGAGAGGCTGTAAGCCAAGAATGGCTTCAAGTGTACGTTGAGGAGATGATGTAAAGACGCCAGTGGCGCCTAAACATCCTTTGCACCTTACCAAGGGTTCTTCTGGTGGTTGCCTGCAATGTTTTAGGCCACCACACACCCAATAAGAAAGTATGGATCTGACTATGCCCTGGAAGATCCATAAGGTCATTTTGGGGCTCAGACCCCACTTTTTCCCAAAAAGCCTGTGGCAAGAACTGAATACCCGCATGGCTTTGTTAGTTATCATTTCCAGGTGGTGATTCCAGGTAAGCTTGTTGTCAAGGATTATTCCCAGATATTTTGCTTCTTTGGAATATTCTATTGCAATTTCATTTAACTTAGGAGATGGGATCTGAGGACTCCTTTTCCTGGTTAAACGAACTAGCATTGTTTTACCTGAGTTTATTGACATTCCTATATTCTGGCACCATCTGGTAACAATGTTAAAAACAGTTTGCATAAGCTCGGGTAAAGCTGATTCAAACTTTCCTTTAACACAGATGACAATGTCATCAGCGTATCATTGGGCCTTAAAGCCAGCCTCTTGGATTAAGTTTAATAGCTCATCCACAACTAGAAACCATAGATGTGGTAATAAATCCTCGCCTTATATGCAGCCTCTGGTGGCCATGATTGTTGTGGACTCGCCGTTCATTGTAGTTGTTATGCAGCGTTTCTCAAACAGAGAATATTTTTCCTCTTGTAGGCATATCAACCCAACTGTATAGGAAAAGCTCCACTGTAATAAAGGCATCAGATAACAGCATTTGGTTTTAAGAAAAAAATGATACATTAAATAGAGGAGTTGTTAATAATCAGAATTCGAGTTGTTCAGCGGTGTTACTGGCCTTCAACCTCAGAATGCAGTGGAGCACGCGATGTCTGGGTTCATCAAAAAGTAGTTAAACCCGAAGAAGTAGATCGACTGGAAGAACTAAGTATTAGGAAAAGCGATGCACAAATAAGCACATAAATGAATTGCATAGGCCCAAAGCACTGCTAAATAAAAACATAGTAAATGAGTACATGAGTAAATAACCTAAAATGGTTTTTAAGTTTCGAATCTGTGCTCTTATGATCTTATGCGCTTTTTATACTTTTTATGATTAATATTAAAATAATTCTTTTTTCTGAACAGACATTTTTAGGCTTAATTACCTTTTTCATTTTCTAAACTACCTTTATATTACTTTTAATTCTATCTTTGCTTATATGATTTCTTCTTTTTTAATGTTTCTCTATCTCTTCCCATTTTAGTTAATTCTTTTCAATTAATTTTATTATTTAGTCTTATAGTTAAGTTATAATAAATATTTTTTTTTTTAAATTATTTCTTGGCATAAATAATTTATAAGAAAGCACTTTAATAAGATGAATGTCTTGTGTACAATATTTAATAAATATGAAATGTGATAATAAATAGCAGTAAGGTAAAATGGAAAGCAATTGTGAACATACTTTTGATTTGATATGATAAACTTGTGTTGGTTATATATTTTTGCTAACATTACAGAATAAGAAAAAGGCAGCTATGTCTTCGCGTATTCGCTCCTAACAAATTTCATTTTTAAAGAAGTGAAAGTAATAGTTTGTTCTAGCATTTGAAGTGGGTTGCACGAATTTATAGAGTAGTACTGTTCGCTTCGTTAACTTGCCTTCGTTACGCAGCTCCTCTCTTGGGGGGTTTGAAAGAATTCAACGAAATTTTATTCATTTTGTACTTTATTTTTAGTTTAAATCTTCAAAATTTTCTAGCAATTTACTAAAAATATCAAACCTTCAACATTCCAGCAGCATTCTATGAGATCATCGTAAACCTCTTCAATGATATCAATAGTCACTTTTATATTGTAATCATTCCCAAGCTATTTTGATATCAATGTTTTAGCTGATTATGATTTCAGCATGATTAGTCTTTTACAAAAACCTTTTGCAGATAGTTCCTTTTAAATAGCTTAATAACACCCCGTTTCATGGGTTGAGTATTAAGGAAGAAACGGAAAATAAAATTTTAAATACGAAATTTTCATTTGTATCATATTTTTTTCAGTTTATGTTAATCGGTGGAAAAAATACTCCTCAATTAAAGTGCTTTCCGATACTAATCTTCAGCATATCCTTTTAATATCACGCGATTTTAATTTTTTGTATATCCTTTTAATACCGAGAGGTAGCATAGTTTGTAATCTCCAGCAGGATTTGCTCTTATGAAAATAATGCAGTAGTCTTTTGCTGTTTGCTTCTCAGAACACTCCATTTTTCAACAGAAATAAATTTTTTGTCTGAAATCTACTTAAAGAAGTTTCAAGTTTCAACCATATTAAAAACTAAGCACGTTTATTATAGCTTCCTTATTTTAGTATGATTTTTTGCAATAAGTTGAGAAATTTGTTTAGTGCATTTGTATCTGCAGACGAAGCTGCGCCAGTATTCTTTACATAAAATAGGAAAGATGAAACACGTAAACGGAAATAAATAAATTCATATAAGTAGCAACAATAAAATTAATTACATTTATGGTTACGAGTTGTGTGTTTGGCTTTATTATAGTTTTTAAATGATCTGATATTGATGTTAAAAGCTTTAGTTGAACGACCATAATTTTCCAGTATATTTAATAAATGCTGTGTACTTTTTCTAAAGAACTTTCGTTTAGATGAAAACTCAACATTGAGTTCGATTATTCATTCATATTGTCAGGACACTCTCTAATTTATCACATAAGAATTATGAAATGGTTTTTATCCACTAATATAGCTTCAGATTTATTTCATTAAGTTTTTTTATCACTTCAAGTGTTTTATTTTTCGGAAGGAAATTTCTTTGGAAACCGAAACCCAGTCGAAACGTAATCCTCTACGAAACCAAGTTTACTTTAACTTTCACTGCACTCTCAAAAACACTCTCCAAACAGAAAAGTTTATTAGTTCTTATGAGAACAATGTTAGATGTGATTCCTCGAAATCTGTGGTTGTGGTGATACGGTATTTTGGTTATTTAGTAAGTAGGCATAAAAATTGTAAATCCAAATAATATAAATTAGTCTATATTTTCGTGTCGAACAAACAAGATACACATAAATAAGCAATTATAGTCCGGAAATTCTTTGACGAATTTGACTTGTTAAAGCAATAACTTTATAAATTTTTTACTTTGTTAAATATCCTCAAGATCTTCAACATTTTCAAGCTTCATCAAAAGCGCTAGTATTATAATAGAGAAGGTATGAAAAAGGAAATTTTCTCAGCATTTTCATTACTTTAATTACCTCTTCAACTTTTGGTACATCATTTAGCTTTAGAAACTGTTCAGAACTTAGTAATAAAGGACTGTCCTTTCCGAAGAAAAAAGAAAAAAGAAACTCTCAAGCACTTTCCGTCCAGAAGTCAATCCTTAAAGACTGTCCACGATCAGTTCTCTGGGACTGTTGGACTTAAAACATCATTAGCAAATAACGTCTCAACTAAATGGAAGACAAATCCATAATTCCACATGGTCATCTAGTCACGTAAAAATGGGAAACTCGTGAAACTGTTAGAAAAAATTCTTCATTTCAAAATCATACCGAGATCATAAACGCGAAAATTGCAATTACTGTAGACACAATCCCCGCAGATTTGAGCATGTATATATATAGGGTACCCCATAGGTACAGTCCTCACTTTTACCCATTCTCCGCTCAATGTCGAGTATCAAAATTGTATTAGAGGTAAGGGGCGATAAGAGATTTGCGGTATAGTAGGGAAACTTATTTGCGTTTTATTTTTTATATTTTACATTGATCGCCCCTATACCTTCTTAATTATACACCCTGTCAAATATATTTGTGTATGTCAATTGATAAAGAGCTAATAGCTCATTTTAATAACTTAAGGAAATATTTTTTTTTACTCCATATTTCCTGTCATAATGCCTTTTTAACACATACTTACTTTTTCGCCTTTACATAGATTCATTAAATCTTCCACTTTAACTTAAATCATTCATGCGATCAAACAATCAGAAAGCGCACACAAATCAATGATTAAAGTAACATGCCTATCCTGAAAATTTTTCAAAGAAACTAAGGTACCTGCGGCAAATAAGACCCACCTAATTTCAAATTTAAATCTAGTATTTGGTGATACAGAACTGCAAAAACAAGTTTTCCATCATTTTTCGCACAACTAAAAAAATAGAAAAACTGTAACAGAAGTGGGTATTTGAAAAAATAATTCAGTTTTATAAAACCTTTTCCAAGGGCCTTATTAAACTACCACAGTGTAATAAGGCCCAAAGCAAAAATTAACTCTTTCAAAATCTTAATCAGTGGAATTATTCCTTTTAAACTTGCTAAAACTAAGAAAATCAACAACATTATGAATTTCTCAACGTACAACAGAGTAAATCCCAACAGTCTTCATTCTTTGGAACAAAAATAATGTCACAATCTTAATCCTATAGGAACATTAGTTTCATTGAGAATTTAGGTTAGGTAGGGTAATAAGGCCCACGATCTACTCCAGTTGGTCTTATTACACCTATGACAAGATTTTACAAAATTACTCATTAATCCAATAAACACAATGGTGGGCGTAAATAAATACCGAAATCATAAACTACATTACCAATCGTTCAAACTAAACAAGTTACTACATGTGGAAATAGCAATTAAACAACAGAACTTATGATTTTGTCTAGGCGAAAATTATAATTCCAAGCAACCATACTCCTCTCGGTGACATATCGTTAGTCACTGCCAAGATGGCGGCGCTAGCTGCCAGAAGCGCCCCCCCCCCCCCCGATGGCGTTCGTGGACTCTTACTGCATGTGCGCATAACGCATGTGGTTGCTGCGATTCATATTAGTAGGAATTTTTAAATGTGGGCCTTATTACCCTACAGGCTTTATTTGCCGCAGGTACCTTACTGAAAATGCAATTCATCTTTTTCAATATCTTAATCATCTATATTCCAACTAAAACAGTGTTTTTCGATCAATTGTGGCCACAACATTATAAAGCTTTTATTGGAATTCGCTGTAGTATCTCCGTGACCAATCCATCTGCCGTAATAGAAGTAATTCAATATTTCTATAACTGTAGCTAGCTGAGTAATGAGCAGATGTTCCATCATCATCACATATATCTTCATACTTCTAGAAGCTATAGGTACATCTTTTAACAATTTAGATAAATCATCTCGCAAAATGTGATGACCTCGGTAGCTCAGTTGGAATACGCACTGACTACCGTCCCAGAGGTCATGGATTTGAATCCCATCTCGGCATGGTCCTACTATTTCGACAAATATATCTTCTCCTCTCCCATATTACCTACTACCACCTTAACTATAAAAAAATCCAACAGCTCAACAATATATACTACAGATAATCGGAAAAATATTTGTGGGGTGCTACAGTAGAGTAGAGACTTGAACATAAATAACATCTACGACAAAAGTGAAAAAATAAATTCTCAAGCATCTCTTAATAAGCGTCAGATGACAGCCCTAACATTGGGATAGGTAGGTACTGCAGGCTAATCACCTCTGTTGCTCCCAAGGAGGGGTCAAGAAGAAATAAACAAAAAATCTGGAAAAGGTCGATGTACTTTGATTAGCTGAAAAATGGAGGCAAAACGTATTTCAAATCTTTCCTTCGAAATAAATGGATTGACTTCATCCCACCAAATGGTATTTGTGTGACAGTTAAAAATATCTTTTTGGGTAAAACGACATTCGTCGAAAATAAAATTATCTGGATTTTCGAATTTTTCATTTTTGTCATTTTATTTTCGTAACCATCGACGAACACCGTAATCTTATGACATTAATTTCTGCACGGAATTGAAGTGGTGCAGGTGAAAGTTTTACTGCTTTGAGACGAGGAACACAGTAGGTACTCTTGCTGGCTCCTATAGGCAGGTGAATTTCCTGTGTCGAATCCTCATAAATCAAATCCAAAACGTCTTCCTCTACTTTCAGTTTTTTTCTTTAGCTGTCCACTAACTAATTATAACTCCAATGAGCATTTTTATACTTAAACTAGAGCCACCAACCTTACCTCCTCTCACACTTATGTTAAATATCTACTTTGAAATTATCACAATTACTAGAAAAATATATTGCTGGAAAGGAAGTATGACTTACACGAGGAGAAAAATGGGGAGAAAAACGGAGCCAACTAATCACCCTGAAAGTTAGAAATGAGTAGGCGCATGTATACTTTAAATTAAAGGTGATGATTTAAGAATTTATGCACAGAGAAATCTCTGAAATCTTCTAAAGTGCTAGTGCAAAAAAAGTAGAAGAAGGTTATATACCCTAGACAGACTATTAGGTGTAGGGAGACTTAACTCACTAATTCGACTTCAAATTCTAATGTGTCATGTTCAAGTCTCTTGTGGTAAGTATTAAAAATGTTTGGTGCAAACCATTACCTCAGGCACATTTTTGAGCAGCAGTTACATTTTGTGGAAAATTTATACATTAAAATATTCCCTGGATATTTTTACAAGCAAATCATAATGACATTTTCATTTTTTACCTGTAACGTCTCACTTACAAAAATAGTAGGTATCTTTAAATATATCTGTAAAAAACAAGATAAATCGAGTTTAATTAAATAATTTTATTTAAAAAATCAACTTTTTTAAATTCATATTTGGAAGCCGCATTTTGTTGTAAGTTATATTTTAATTGCCGATTCCCTATACCGTCAATTTAATATTGAACTATTATTGATCATGTATATATACAGGGTGTCCCGTAAGTCGACGTCAAGCCGGAATCGGGTGATAGACCAAATCATAACAGTTACCGGAAAAATATAAAAAAATCTAAGTCATGTATTTATCAAATTATAGACATTTCTTTTGTTTTCGAGAAAATGTACACCCTGTGATAGTTTTTTAGCTCCTGTTTCTGCAAATCTTTACTTTTTTCAATTTTATTTTTCCTATGTAATCCCGAATAGTCACAAGGACTATTCTGTTGCTTTAAAATCTAAGCCAACTGTTCCAGCTTGGAAGAAAATGTCACATTTGGCCGAACCAAGAATAGAAAATTATTATTTCACTTTAACTGACTGTAATGAAAAAAAAATGTACTACGCCAGTTTGCAAGTAACTTTAAAACTTGACGCATTTAATAAGGACTCTAAAATGGTATAACACTTGGTACAATATTTCTTGGATTATGGAAAATTTTTTCTTCCAGAAACCCAGTTTCGAAAAATTTCTTTCCTCCTACTAAAAATGAATCTAGTGTACAAAAGAAATGTCAATAATTTGAAAAATACATCACTTAGATTTTTTTTATATTTTTATCACCCGATTCCGATTCCGACATGACATCGACTTATTGGGCACCCTATATATCCAGCAATAAAGGAGTTGTTATTCTTATATGATAGTTTCGCTTACTACAAAAAGACTCAGCTGTTGTAGTCTGTCTAGGGTATTATGGAATCCTATAAAAGTACTGCAGCCATGCAGCTGAATGGCTGCAGGTAAGATTTCTATGAGGATTGGGGTGACCATCTTAATCAACTTAAAAAACAGATCCCCTTTACTAGATTTCGAAGCCAGTGTTTGAAGCTTAAATAGCTATTTATAGCCATCCGAATACTCACTTTTTTAGTATTTCCCTCGATTTTATTCGAACTGAGGTACAATTCATGGAAGGAATTTTTTTCCCTATGTACTTTTTGAGTGGGAAATAGGAAGCCCCGGTGGGGGAATGGTTTTAATACGACATAGTGCATATCAAATTGAAGGTCTCGGCGAGTACTATCGGGTAGTGTATTTTGTTTTCGACTCCGAAAACTTCCTCGGTACCTTTTTGCCGCCGGAAAGCCCATTTTCATGCACTTGTATCACATGTAGACCCCAGTAACTACATTTTGTATATATTTTTGCAGATCCATGGCCATTAGTGCTCTTTTGTAAACATTTTTCTCAAGGGAAGTTATTTTCCACGACGCAATAATTCCGCACAATCACGAAAATGTGATAAGTCCACTTTTTCACCAAGAAAATCGCTCAAGCTACATCCGATCGCCAAAGCTTTCCCCGCTTAATTCAAATAAACATTGTTAATAAAATAACCTCAGAGTATCATTACGCATCGTTTAAGATATCTCTCATGTTCGTCGATGTCGGGCCTAAAGTCGTATGAAAAGTGGCCACTCCCTTTTTTGAAAAATCAAATGAAACAGAAAACTGAAGTTTACTTTATAAAAACATAACCATTTAACAATCCGTTACATATCAACATATATGTATAACAAGTGAAAAAGCTAGAATTGCTCTAAGACCAATTCTTATGATACCCTAGATGAAAGCACGTATGAAATTTCGTATGGTCACTCATTTGAGCAATTTTGATTTTTTGCATTGGTTTCTCACTTATATTTCTAGAACGGCTCGTCGGACAGAAAAAATGATTATAACCAATTTTATAGGATTTCTTATTCTGAAGAAGCTTTTAGTACAATAAAAATGTCTAGGACTGATCGTTTTCAAAGTATATGTAAAAAACTAAAATTATTATATGTCAACACCAAGAAGGGGTTGCCCGATTTAGCCCATTTTTGAAATTTTATTTGCTGTTAGTATGAAAACACAGTGTCTCAAATTTCAGCTTTCTATGTCGACGTGTTCTCAGGTAGTGTCCAAATATATCCTGGAAAACGAATTTTTTGTATGGCAACCCCACGAATGAGTTGCCCGATTTCTCTCATTTTCGAACTTAATTTTACTTTTTTTTTTAATGTCCGTGTACAAAATTTCAGCTTTCTAGGTGAACGCGTTCTCGAGTTATCGTGCGCACAGACAGACAGACAGACAGACAGACGGACGGACGGACGGACATGCAAAAATCAAAATAACTTTTAATATTATGCGTGGGTGTCCAATTCATTTTGCTCTACCATCATTATTTCGAGGTGTTAAAAACGGAATGACAGACTTAGTATACCCCTATAGATTTCATCTAGGGTATAAAAATGTTAGTGTTTTCTTTGCGTTCTGAAAACACATTTTTGGTACTAATTCGTAACATTTAGGTATTAATATACTATCTGATAGAACAAGAATATAGGGTCTGTGCATGTACAATAAAAATTTATTTTTATTTGCTCTCTGTGGAAAGTTTTTTTGGAACAAATTGGCCAGGCTTATTATGAAATCGAAAATATTTTCTCAACAGACCCATTACAAGATGGAACAGATAATATAAACTGAATTAATTTCAGTATAACAACAGTTTTTGAAAATAACTATCCATTTATCACCTTTCATTACTATTGACAAGTTTCTCTAAACTATTTCTAAATAAGCAATATTATTCGTACATTTCCTCAACATCAAGTTTATCCCCAATTCAATCAGACATAGTAATTACACCTGTTGACGCTATTGTGTTGAGAACAATTTTTTTACTGAAGTCCTATCAGCTGTTTAAATAACTAATTTTGTCATCATAAAATTTGAGATATTCCGTTTTTATTATACTTGCATCATTCTCATCTTCATTAAGCTTTCTAAATAACTACATAGCTTTATACCCAAACAATTTATCTTGTCTTCTTTCCTCTAGTTTAGTTTTTATACCCTAGATGAAATCTAAGGGGTATACTAAGTTTGCCATTCCGTTTGTAACACCTCGAAATAATGATGGTAGAGCAAAATGGATTGGACACCCATAATATTAAAAGTTATTTTGATTTTTGCATGTCCGTCTGTCCGTCCGTCCGTCCGTCCGTCCGTCCGTGCGGACGATAACTCGAGAACGCGTATACTTAAAATGTCTGAAATGGACTAAATCGGGCAACTCCTTCTTGGTGTTGCCATATAAAAATATAGGTTTTTTACGTATACTTTGAAAACGATAAGTCCAAGACATTTTTATTGTACTAAAAACCTCTGCAGAATACGAAATCCTATAAAATTGATTATAATCATTTTTTCTGTGCGACAAACCGTTCTAGAGATATATGCGAAAAACAACTTCAAAATCAAACTTGAATAGATCGGTGACCATACGAAATTTAATACGGGCATTCATCTACGGTATCATAAGAATTGGTCTTAGACCAATTCTAGCTTTTTTACTTGTTAACTTTAACATCAAGTCATAAACTTCTACGGATATTACATTTTCGTTTTCGTTTTCATGAAATATTTGCAAAATATTATGTAAAAACCACAAATAAATTTCAGTGCGACGAATGTCCTCATCGTTATTTACATTAGAGAAGTTTTTTTTATATTTGCAGGAAATTAGCATTCTAAAGGTATGAAATATTTTGTTAGCACAGAAAAGTTTCGGAAAAGTCTTTTGCCAGATAAAAAAATTGATAACCAGCGTGTCGTAGCTTGTCTCAACATATGCTTATTATCCATATCTACGTAATCGAAAACTGAAATGTAAAACCCTCATTATTAAATTAGGGCAAAAAGAAAGCAAAACACTTGTATGCAATTATTCCAAAGATATATTTCTTTAAGTTTTAACAGATTTAAAACTACGTAATAAATTACTAATTACAAAATCCCGACGCGTTTCGCCTTATTGGGGCATTATCAAGGACTGGCTACTGACTGCAAACAGAGTTAGGTGACTTATAAAAATAGGCCTGGTATAAGTAGCGGACTTCTGTCTGAAAAATTTATTTGAGCATTCACTAATGCATTGCCATTAGCTAGAGCTCGACTAATTTCGAAAATTTCATATTTATCAAGCAAAGGACCATTGCTTAAATTATGTAATAGAGTAAGGTTATTGATATTTGTCCTATGATTTTCTATAGCAAGATGTTTTGAGAGACCCGATTTGGGCTTCTTGTGTTGTGTTTAGCTCCTGCGACATGTTCAGAGAATCTAGTTTTTAGTTTTCGTTTTGTTTTGCCAATATATTCCGCGGAGCAGTCGTCACACTTAATTTTGTATATACCCAGTGCTGATATTCAGCCGATATTCAGCCGGTTCACACCGGTACGTCCGAACCGGTTGTTAAAAAAATCAGAATTTTGCGAACCGGTTGTTAAATGACTCAGTGCTGATATTCAGCCCGTTGGTACCGGTTCGGCTGAAGAGGTTGTTAAAAAAATCAGAGTTTTGCGAACCGGTTCTCAAATAACTCAAAATGCTAAGATGAAACTTTTAAAATGTTGTGAATTATATATTTCAAAGAAGTTTATAAAAAGGAGCATGAGAGACATTAATAAAATAAAAAAAATGTTGTGTATTTTCGTTTGGCAGATGAATTGCTAAAATTTTCAAAACAAAAGCTTATCGAGCTATGTAAATAAATAAAGCTCTGGAATAAGGAAAAAAAACTATAACTAATCTTACGATACCCTAGAAGATGAATGCCCCTTTGTAATTTCGTCAGTTTCTGTGCAAGTTTGATTGCTAAAGTGGTTTTCGCATCTATTTCTGGAACGATTCGTCGGACAGTAAATATGATTACAATCAATTTCATTTGATTTTATATGCTAAAAAACTTTTCAGTACAGTAAAACTTCTAGGAATGATCGTTTTAACACTATACGTAAAAAGGATACATTTTTGTATGGCAACACCATTTTTGAAATTATATTTACTATTTTTATGGAAACGCCTTCTATAAAATTGCAGTTCTCTAATTAGTCTCACATTAAATTGAAAATCATGCAGTTCATATTATACATGGCAGAGAGTGTTACTACATTTTGTCTCTTAACTGTTTTCACAAACACACGAGTCAATTTTTAATACGGAGGTTGCTATCTAAATCGAAAGTGGGAGGAAGAAATCTTCTTATCGCATGCATATACTTCTGCTAAGCTCCCTCCAGCAAAGAAAAGAGGTTGTGGATCGTCATTACTTTAGATGTTAATAGCTCTGTTTAATGAACTCGAAAAAAGTTCGGAGCAGAGCAGAGCAGGACAGCTCAACTTAGGTTAACTGTCAAATTAAAAGTAGAGCAAAAGAGTGCAGAAATGAGCAGAAAGGATCAGAAAGCTCATTAAACACACTTTCCTGAAATTTTCTGATATCTGTCAACAAAAAACTCAATTATTTGAACTTTTACCAGAACTATTACCAGAACTGTCAACACAATTTACAGTTTTCAAATGCCTGCTCTATGTTACTCCTTCGAAAAAGGTAGAGCAGAAAATCTTGTTTTAGGTCACTACTGTTCACTTTAGAGCAGACTCATCAAACAAAGTTTAATGCACGTTAGAGCGTTTTAGAGCAGTGTTCTGAATTCATTAATCATTTTCTGCTCTATTCTGCACTAGAGTAACCTGATCTTTAGAGTAACCTATAGCACAGGTCATTAAATAGACCTATATTGTATGCAAATGTGTCCGTACAGGGTGGCTATAATTCTTGCGATAACTTCTTTTTTCTTTTAATAACTTCTTTTGTTGTATTATGTATGTTGAATGATGCCTATTAAATGGCTGTTATGAAACGACTCATAACGAATAAAGCTGTCACCACATTAATCGATTTGTGTGCAGTGATTTTTTTTCAAGTTTCACATAAAAAACCATTGAGAAGTCATATGTTTGCTGAATGCTGGGAAAATGTCCAACGTCTTGCAAATAATACTACGTCTAATACTGCTCTAAAGGGCTGCTTGGGTACTGTCACAAAGCCTATATAACAAAAAATAAAATCCCAGATCTGGTACCGCTATGACCGGTGTCTTTATTACTAAAGTTATAACGTCAACTTAGAAATGGATTCTAATTTTTGATTTATGTAAACTCGAATGCAATTTTACCCTTTCTTATATTTAAAACTATAAAGTTGCCCGTTCTTGGAATTGAATTCTCTCCTAAGTTTGTAAATTTTTCTTTTAGTTTATTTTAATATTTTTAATTTAATTTAATTATTTTTATTTTATTTAATTTTATTTTTTTAGTTTTTTATTTATTGGGATTCGAATTCGTTATAACCAGTCTGAACTTTTCATAAGATTTAAAAAATTTGTTGTCATTAAAAAACCTTATAAAACATCTGGCGTTAATGATAGACATTCTGGAAGAACTGACACAAATTATCATTAGGATTACATGGTCGAGAAGTGACAGTAAACAAAGCACCTAGACTAATTCGAAGGTGCACAAGAGCACTGGAGCTAATGAAAGTAAATAAGGGAACTAATGGATGAACGAGAAACAATTAGAGAATTTGTCCACGCTAGTGAAATTTTCTATCCCTAAAAATGATTTTCGAGACCAAACCAAAACTCACATATTCCTGAAATAATTCAAGAAGCAAAAAAAGAAAGCAAAAAAGAAATGTGATAAAAACTATTTTGAAAGACAGAGCTGATCCCATAACTAAGCCTTTCGACTGTAATAAAAAAACACACTATTAAACAGAAAATAATTTTGGTCAATACAAACATTAAACAAGTTAATT